>JAAMPD010003041.1:0-11649 GCA_025266255.1 Trissolcus basalis
GAGTATTTTGACAGGCCACTATAGTGCTTGATGAAAGTCGCACAGATAGTGGGTGCTTGACGAGAGTCGCACCAGGTTAGGTCTCAAGGACGAGAGTCTTGAGGATTGACGGGCAGGTGAGAACCGCCCGGGTGAGTACACTAGGTGAGAACCGTGTACTCACATAGAATAAAAAAGTGCCTAAAAGTCATAAAGAAAAATCCGTCACCAAAAATTGTAGCCTATAAATCGTCAAGTCAATTTGCTTTTTCTCGGGTCGTGACCCACTTCATTTCTTTAATTATTAAGCTTTATAAAAATTAAATTGACAACATAATTTGTTAAATTTAAATTTTGAGTTCTTTCATAATTATTTCTTTGAGAAAATTTTCATCATTTAAGGAAATTTTTGTATTCAAAGTTTAGACTTTTTTCTTAGAAAAAGTCAGAGTAAATAAAATTTTGTTTTGAAAAAAGAGAAAATATTCGAATGAACATTTTCTGTCGGTGAAAATTTATTCCAACTAGAAATTATATTGTTGACTAGCTTAACAATATCATTAATCATCATTATTCAGTTTTGCAACTAAAAAGATGATTTTTATGTGACTTCGTGGCAAAATTGTTAATGCAAACAAAAGGCGGACAATTCAAACTTCGCTCATGAATGAGAGAGTAAATCAATTTATATATATTTTTTTTATGAAAATTTGTTTAGCAAAAGTGATATACTCACAAATTAAATCATTTCTTTACATAAAATCTCAAATTTATTGTAATCAGACGACCACAAACGTCACATTTGGCGCCCAACGTGGGACCGCGACGAAATCAGAACACCACGAAAGTCACAGTAAGATAAATATAAATCACAGCATCAACATAAGCAAATTCACCCGGCTGTTTGCGTTTTGTTTAAATTTCTCCTTAAACCAAGTTGAAAGCGTTACCCTACCGCGAAAGCCACACACTTACTTGCCTCGGTAAAACGTATATTATTATTACTCACATCTGAAATTTAAACGTGATTTTTTTCCTTAAAGATCATCTCAATCAAAGTAACTTTTTTTCTACGCGTTCAAATTGATTAGGAGTATGCAGTAAGTGTTTTTTAAATTGTTATTCTATATCAATTGTTACTTTTAGTCAAACGTGTTTTGAAAAATCGTTTCTCAGGCCTAATTCACATGTGAAAACCAAAAATTTCACTTGACCTTGAAAGTAATTGATTCTTCTTTACATACTTACAAAAAATATACCGTCTGTCAAATTTTCAGTCATACAAATATTACTTCATTTTCTGAGTAACATTTCTTCTGATTTTTTAGATCTGTCTCATAAAAAGTGACGTAAATTTTTTCCTACTCATTCAATTTACCTAAAATGTCAACAAAAATTACGTACTCAAGTTTTATTGAAGCTAACACATTTTGAATAAATGGATTTTAACATAATAAAATTTCAAAAAAACTCAGGAAATTAATCTCTAAAAATCAGAAAAATGAAAAAATCTCGATTTTTTGTTTTTCAGTTTTAGGTACATTGAACCCTATTCTATATAAACGCAGAGAAATGTGTTGTAGAAAATGTACAGTAAGATTTGACCAATAATTGTACAACAAAAGTTGTATGAAAATTGATCAAAAACGTAATGAAAATCAGTAAACCAAGGACTGATTTTCAGACGAAATATTTCAATAAAAAACCATACGGTTTTTAAATTAAATCCGCTAGCTGTTTTGAGTGTTTAACCACAACTTAAGCTTATATAAGAAACATTCATTTTTCATCAGGTAACCATTGATTTCGAGTTTCTAGTGCGTTGGCCAACTTCTAAAGATCAAATTGTTGAATACATGAGTGGAAATATTGTAAACTCAAAAGTTGCATCTCTTCTAAAAGAAGCTTTTTCTGAAGGTATTTCCAAACTGTAACGCGCTTAGTTTTTTGCCATTATTCAACATTGAAAGGCAGTTTAAACAATAAAGTACCCTTGCAACTTTTATTTTCACTGCAAAAAATATTTTTGACAAATGTTTTAGACATCTTGTGAATTTTAATCAAAGTTTTAATTTAATTTAATTCCGTCAAATTTATAATAATATTTTAAGCAATTACATCTGCGAGAATATGAAAATTTTTCGATCCTTTAATTTACACTTTGAATTTTACAGATCATGACGGTGCATTACTTTTGCACTTGCTTCCGGCTTTACTTCATTCCGCTGTAATAAGAAAAAAGGGAAAAAAACTCAGAAACCATCAGTGTTAGAAAGTCAAGAAGCATTCATATTGTGCAAATCGGTAACTAACATTCATTAGTTTGTATGAAAATGAAATTCTGTACAATTTTTTTTTTTTTTTGTATAAAATATAATTTCGTGTTAACATTTTTCGCAACTAATCATACATATTGATCACTTGGCTATTTAATTTTATGTTTGTATCAATAATCAAGATTTAAATATGTAGATCATTATATTCATAGTATAAAACCTGCAACATTCAAAGAATTGGTTAAATTGTTCCCGACGGTTGACAAGGAACAATATTACGCCGAAAGAAAGAAAAGTGAAAGCAGTAGAGAAGCTATAGCAGCTAGAGGACATCTTCTAAATCATTGGAAGTACATCAGGAAACAACTTCGCATAGCGGGCCTCCTGAATCTTGAAAGAACAAAATCTGATAATCCAATTTTAGACGAGACGTTAGAAAAAGGTACAAACAAATGAGAATGGTTTTCGTTAAATATATTTTATCAATTATTTTTCAATTTTCACTATCCGTTGCAATAAAAATCACTGTTAATTTTGCAATTATTTTTACTAGGAGGAAACTTTTTGGAATGCTTAATCAATGAACACACTGATAACTATTCACAAGCGACTATTTTTAAGGCTTGGGAAGAATCATTCCCCAAGCGAATGTTGTGTCTTTCAAAGAAAGAGAGCAAAAAGGAACTGATATCCATCACACAATACTTAAATAGTTTTCCATGTTTAAATCCACCTCTCGGTGTAGCACTGGTAAATAACAGATCTGGTACATTATTAACGTATGTAATTCATATTTATTAATTCATGACGGCATTTATTCATTCACAGCTGGAACTAGACTTTTTGAAGATTATTAAAGACATTGAAGGTGCTAATGTAAATACTACTACATTTCAACAAGCGTGATATTGTTCAAATTGTACTTGATCAAATTTCCACTTTTATCAGTAACATTTTTTTGCCATCTATAAAAAAAGATATCTTGTCAGCCTCAAATCAAGAAAAACTTTCAAATTTAACTTTAAAATAAATTGATGATTGTTTTGAAAAGCATAGTAACGTGTTTGATAATCTGAAGACAGAAGCAAGACGATTTTTATAAAAATTGATTTCGGTAATGTTTTAGTGAGAAAAGTGATTGATAATGACATCATATTAGTGCCGAAACAATTGTACGGCGTTTATGTTCCGCTTAAAGAAAGTCTTCGATATTTTTTGCAAATTCCTGGAGTATTAAATCAAACGATAAAATATATGCAAATCCTATCGCAAGAGAAGAATATAATAACAAATATTGTTCAGTCAAATCTTTGGAAACGTTGTTCAGAAAGATTTAAAGATAATTTGGTTTTGCCTCTGTACATTTTTTATGACGACCTAGAAACAGGTAACCCATTGAGTAGCCATGCTGGTACAAATAAGTTCGGGGCACTATCATGTACAATCGCTTGTCTGCCCCCACAAATAGCATCACGACTTTGTAGTATTATTTTTACTATGTTAGTACATACCGAGGATAAAAAGTTGAGTTCAAATTTAAAGGTCTTTCAAACGCTGATTAATGAGTTAAATTATCTTTCGCGCAACGGAATATATGTGACCGTTAATGGGGTTGAAAAACTCATATTCTTCCAATTAACTTTGATTTTAAGAGACAACCTCGGTCTTAATAGCATTCTAGAATTTGTTGAATGCTTTAAAGCAAAATACTTTTGTAGAATATGTAAAATTCCGTCCGAATTAGCACTTACGCAAATTTCTGAAAATGAGTTGAAGTTGAGAACCATCGAAAATTATACAAAAGATGTCATGTGTAGAAATGTTTCTTGTACAGGAATAAAAGAAGATTGCGTCTTCAATCAAATAGACGGTTTTCATGTCACAACGAATATCACTGGTACACGTGATGCATGATGTGTTCGAAGGCATTTGCAAATACGACATGTGCGAATTAATACATGCTGTTATATTTAAAAAACAATATTTCACTTTGCAAATTTTAAATGACTTGATACAAAGTTTTGAATTCGGTCCAACAGAAATATCCAATAAGCCCCCAAAAATTGATATTAACAGATTAAAAAGAAAGTTATACTCAAAATAACAGCCTCTGAGATGTTATGTTTAACGCGATATCTTGGCTTGATTATTGGCCATCTAACACCGGATAACGACGAAAACTGGAAGCTGTACCTATATATCAATTGAAAAAAAAAATAGTGCACTATCTTGCGTTGCGATATACATTGTAATGTAATTACGAATATATGCTAATCTCCTAATTATTGATGTATTTATTTCATACAAATTTATAATTTCTTATTCATTTTCATAAAGTTTGACAATGTTATTCATTATGAATAATATTCATTAATAATAAGTAAAATTATATTATAGCTGAAACAAAAAACGGCTCTTCTTAATTGAAAGGGAGCTGCTCGCTCGCGCTAAAGGAGTATAGCTCTACTCAAATAGGAGAAACTCAGTACTCCGCGCGCGGAGAGCTGGTCTCTCCTCACCTAAGGTTAGCAGCTCTCCTGCGTAAGACAGAGCAGCACTCCTAAACTTTTTCCGTGTAGATGGAATTAAGAATTATTTAAAATCAAACGAACTCCTGAGTGAAGTTCGATTATAATTATACAAAGTCTCGTTCTCACGATTCAAACATGTAGTACCGATTCCTGAGGTAGATGTCGCCACAACTTTTAGAGAGCAGAAAGCGCCTATCGTGCCCCTTCCACGCGCGCGCCTCTTTCTTCATACTTTTAGAGTTTAATGTTTCTTTTTTTTTTTTTGGGATGGGTTTCGAAATTACAATATCATTATAATTTCTTCAAAAAGGGAGGGATAATCGTGAGAACGAGACTTTGTATAATTATAATCAAACTTCACTCAGGAGTTCGTTTGATTTTAAATTATACTACAAGTCTCGTTCTCACGATTCAAACATGTAGATGTTTAGAGACAACTAATACATTCAGTCGAACTCTTTTAATGTTATAAACTTTTGGATACAATTCTTATTTAGCTCATAAGCTCTAAGGCAAAAGACTTATTTCTTTGTTCTATTACTCTATTGTAATGCTTAAAAAATACTTGCGAGTTTTTGGACCAGCCAGCAGCCTTCTTAATTATATTAATATCGATGCCTTTTTTCTTTGCTGCTGACGTCGACGCATGCCTCTTTGAATGAGCCGTATATTCCGAGCTAACACCGCATTTTTTCATGGCGCTTGTCAGCCATCGACGAATTGTGTCTATTTTTGCTACTTTATGAGGACTTTTTGTACAAATAAACAAATCATCTATATTATTTCTTAGTCCTCGTGTAACTTCAATGTATCTATCTAATGTTGACGCTATACACAGTTGCGGGTTTGCTTGAAGATATGGCACTTCCAACAAGGGTTGACTAACACCTGGACGGGAAGTTTTTAACAACGCTGCTATTTCTATCTCATATCCAAAACTTGAACATTTCAAGTTTGATATTTTTATAGACGCTAAAGTTTGTATGCGTTGCGCTGTTGCTAAAGCTAATAATAGAATCAGTTTCTCTGTTAGCTGATCTAAATTTAAATCCTCTAAGGGATACCAAGTCGCTAAATTTTCAAAAACTGAATCTACATTCCATATCCTATCGTACTTAGGCCGCGGAGGGCGAAGTCGAGCAACTCCTTTTAAAAATCTCGAGATATTACAATTTTTTGAAACGGCGTTTGAAACAAAGGCGAGTGCTGATCTCGATGAATTAAGGGTGCCGTAAGACGCGCCCTTAGTATAACAATTTGTAAGAAACTTTAAAACGTTACTTTCTTTAAAATCAAATGAATCTAAATTATTCTCAACACAGTATTGTAACGATTGTCTAATCGGTGCAAAATATTGCTTCATCGTAGAGTCGGCGATCGATGCTAAGTAAATATCAACCGATTCTTCTGGTATCCCGTTTTTAAGGACGGCGCTCCTGATAAAACTCCTGCAATTAGTGATAAGTTCCCTGCCAGGTGGTGTCGCAACGATCTGCAGGGAGACAAAAGCAAGTTATTTGACGGTTCTAAAAACAATTTTTCTGATATTAATAATGAATTGAATAAGGGAAACCAGGGCTGATTTGGCTAATTAGGTACAATCATAATCCCCGTGGCTTGATCCGCGATAATTTTACAGAGAACTTTTGTGACCAGGGCAAAAGGTGGAAAAGCCCAAAATTTGCCCAGGTTTCGCCAGTTACAAGTAATCGCGTCAATGATTTCCGCCTCTGAATCACTCTTCCAAGCAATATATCTATTGCACTTTCTATTTATGCGCGACGCGAACAAGTCAATAACAGGAAGACCAAATTTTTTGGTTACTTTTTTAAAGGCATAATCGGCCAATTCCCACTCCGTATCAATATTTTTTATCCTAGACCCGCGATCTGCTTCGACGTTTTCTTTAAATTTTATATAACTAGCAAATAACCAGATATTCTTGGATTCGCAAAACTGCCAAATTTCTTTTGCAATTTTGTTCAAACCCGGATGTTGAATGCCGCCCATTTTATTAACATACGCCATTGCTGTCGTATTATCGATACGGAGGAGAATTCGGCAATTCGACCAATTTTTAGCGTACCATTTCAAGGCCAATGACGCGGCCTTCAATTCTAAGTAATTAATATGTAATTTTTCTCTTTTTGGACCAGAAACCATTTGCCTTTTGGCCTTCACAAATGGCTCCCCATCCTGACAAAGATGCGTCCGTGAACATTTCATGATCATAAGAGTTGTTATCGAAGGGTTTAAAAATTTTTGAAACGTTAATTTTCCACCAGTTAAAGGCCGGTTGTAAAGAAAATGGAAGAGACATTATTGCGTCATAATTATTGTCGTTTATAAGTAAAGCTAAATATTTCGTTCGTTCAAAATCTTTTGTGTAAAGTCTACCGAATAAGGTAGCTCTACAGCATGACTCAATTGAACCTACAAAACTTGCAAAGCTTCTAATCGAACATGTTTTTAATTTTGAAAAAACATTCAACATGTTTTGAACTTTCTCTTTTTTGTCACTAGGTAGAGTTACAATCATCTTACTTGAGTCATATACGAGGCCTAAATATTCTTTTCTTTGGCTAGGAACTAAATCACATTTTTTCTCTTGAAGTAAAAAACCTAACGATTTTAACAAACTGATTGTCTCATTTAAATTTTCCATACAATTCTTTTCCGAGTCATCGATACACATAATATCATCCAGATAAATCACAGATCGATATCTTTTTTTCCGTAAAACGCTCATAACCGGTTTCATGATCTTTGTAAATATGTACGGTGCTACATTCAAACCAAACGGAAGACAAACGAATTCATAAATTTGTTCTTGGAATATGAAACGAAGATACTTCCGGCTATCTTCGTGAATCGGAACTAGAAAATATGCACTTTCTAAATCAATAGTAGCCATATAATCCCCTTGCGATAATAAATTCATTACAGTTCGTCCATCTTCCAGCTTGAAATGACTGGTATTAATAAACCGATTGAGTTTGTTAAGATTTAGAACAAATCTAAAAGACCCATCAGATTTTTTAACGAGAAAATAAGATGAAAAAAATTCGTCTGTGACACTTGAGCATTTAACAATTGCTTTACAAGATAAAAGATTCTGAATTGAGAGGTCAACGTCTTTAATTGTGTATTCTTTTTTAAGAATAATAGGCGCGGATGGTATTGAAGTTAAAATTGGCGGAGTGAAAAATTGTATTCTATAACCTAGGATACATTTTAACACAAACTTATCGTTTGTTATATTCTTCCACGCCCTTATAAAGTATTTAAGACGACCTGCCTCTAATTCTTCTTCTCGTCTTTGCGGCCCTCTTTTTGTTGGTAATTGTAACCCCTTTGTTGGTAGCCCTTGTTCTCTTGGTGGAAATTCTTCATAAACTTGAACGATCTGGGTGGGCCCCTGGATCTGTTGGCCTGTTGGGGGTGACCCTGGAAATTCCCTGACAGGCCCTTCTTGTTTGACGGCTGCTTCTTTGCGACCCTTTTGGTTGCAATGTCTTCACCTGTCTTTTTCAAAGCTTTTGCCTGCTTTAGATTGTTAGAAAGTTTCTCCCCGAAAAGTTGGCTATCGATTTTTGATTCCTCCAGAATGCTCTTGAATCCTTTATCGACGACAGGGAGAATAAAAGATCTTCTCGCAGTTGATAGCTGAAAATCAAGGTCCGCCAAGAGCTTGCCAACATTGGAGAGACGTTTGACGATTTGCGTCGGGTCGATCTCTTCCTCCGGCGTTTCAAGCAAGATGGTTAAGGTTTGGCCAACTGCGACCATCGCCGCGCCCAAAGTCTCTTGATTTTTGACAAAATGACCATCTCTAGACTTGGCTGTATCCTAAACGCAGATAAGAAAAAAAACAAAATTTTTGTTGCGATAAAATTATTTGGAGTCCAAAACGTAACCTCAATTTTTTATATATAGAAAAAATTTTTAGGTCCGAACGTAACCTCAATTAATATAGACATGAAAAACATAAACATAACCTCAAAAAATGGTCGAGGCTTACTGTTAAAATTTCTTTTATCTCAAGGTTAAGCAAAGATGCTTCGAATGAATATTTTCCTTTCAGTGGATATTCCCGAAGGACTTTATCGCGCTCGTCGGTTTTTAACCCGTCCCTCCTCCAGTATTGCCAATTTTTCGCCAAAACCGCGTTGAAAGGAATCTTCTCTTTTTCTTCCAAGTCGGACACGTGGCCAGTCAAATCCAAAGTCTTCTTGTCTTAGACGACTTCTTCGTCGCTTGAGGAGCTCAAGCTCTGACTCAAATTCGGGTTTTCATTCTCCTTGTCACGTGTCTCAGAACCCTCTGACTTGTCGCCGGATAACTTGTGCTCGATATCTGGTAGCGCATCTAAAAGGAATCGAATTTTAGAATGCCGCCATCAGACTTAAAACGTACGAAAAGTATTCGAAAACGAATGACGTTCGCCAACAAGTAAAGACACGAGAATCCTACCTGTAATTTCATCATACATTGTCCTGTGCACTTGTACAGGGACAGTTATTACATGAGCAGGAACTGCATTTGTGTCCACCGCGCCTTGTGTTTCGGCTGACACGTTGGGAGCCGACGTACTTCCCGCAGCGCATTTTTCGTTTAACTTAGCGATCTTTTTTAAAAGCTTTTTCTCTTTTTTTCGTAGCTTTTCAAGATCCGATGTTTAATCGGAATCTGCTTTTCGTTTTTTCGCCATGTTATTAAATGGCAGAAAAATAAACGAATGAATGAAAAACACTAAATTTCAATTTTTAATTTCTCACGTGTGGCTTCATCGAACACAAAAAACGTTATGAAGAAAGAGGCGCGCGCGTGGAAGGGGCACGGTAGGGCCGTTAGGCGCTTTCTGCTCTCTAAAAGTTGTGGCGACATCTACCTCAGGAATCGGTACTACATGTTTGAATCGTGTGAACGAGACTTGTAGTATAACTTAAAATCGTGAATATTTGTTAGCATGGTTGAAACAATAAATCGTGATTTTTTTATTCAATTTTATTACGTAGTAAATAAGTGATTTAAATTATGATTCTAAATTATAGTGACGCGCGGAGCGCGTATGGTATCTAGTTATATTATAATTTTTTAAAGAGAAAAAGTATAGATGACAAATGTGAATTGGCTTTTGTATATCGATTAAATCGATTAATCGCATTTTTCAGCTAAATTCACTTACACTCAAACCCCGCGTTCGCGTCGTTCGCGTTTGTGTCCCCCCTGTTTGGGGGGACACAATGTGTCATGTTTGGAGCGAGCGTAACCTCAAGTTTAGATGCGTTCGACTTCCCCTTATTTCCCCCTCTACCGAGATCATCCTAGACGGCCCGCGCTAATAAAAGATTTGAATTTTTGAGCTCCTATTGTTGGAAAATCAAAGATGATGTTAAAAATTAGTGTTTAGGTTAGGTTCCAACAATTTAAAATGAAAAAAACTATTTATTATTCTTGAATTGGCAATTAAATTGACCATTTATTTTAGAATAAAATATTTGAGGACAAAAAATCATTAATTATTAAATAAAATAATAATTATAATTAATTAATTAATTTAAAAAAGTCAATTCATAAATGAAACAAAAAATGAACGAGTAGTAATAGGTGTGAAAGAAAAAGGCTAAATTCAATATATTAAAACTTTTATTTATAATCACATTTTTCAATAACTTATACGCTTTACATAGATATTAGATTTAAATTAAATTAAATTAAATTAAATATAATAGTAATAATAATAATAAAACATAAAAATTAGATCCGCAACATAGAAAATGAACTTGACAAACAGCAACATAAATAATAAAACGTAGTTATAAATTCTTACAAAATCGTTTTCAAAATTTTATCCACACTAACTTTCTTTATACTATCGCACAAAGTACATTGCTCGAAAGAAAATTCTGGTTCCTGTTTTGTCCAACGTGACAGGATTGCTGCAGCTTTGTACGCAGATTCTACTGACACCTTATCTTCTGAATCTTCGTCTAACCAATGTTCGCTCACAGGGTCGTTTTCCTTATCGTACTCACCGATTTCAACTTCATTTGCTGATTTGTGCATGTGCATATTGATAATTTCAGAATCAGAGAAGATTTTATTAGACTCAGTCTAATAATCATTGATCCAATCGTCGATTTCTTTGCCCGAATAGTTATAATCGGATAACATATTCGCAATTGAAACAACGTTGCACTGTGCAGTTTCCTGATCCTGGCTTGAGCACGGTTGCTGAGCTGTCAGTGTTGCACTTGAATCTGGAGCGTAGTGCTTCAACAGATTGTTCCACGAATTTTTCAGCGTCGACTCGCTAACATCATTCCAGCAATTTGCAATTGTAGTACAGCAGTCGTACAATTTGCAATTTTTTATAAATTGTCCAGATTCCGAAAGATGTATATTTTCATGTGCCAGCAACTCTCTTAGAAAGCAGGTCTTATACCTACGTTTCAGTGCGGATATGCAACCTTGATCCATCGGTTAAATAATTGATTTAACGTTTGGTGGTAAATATATAACTTCAACTTCTGGATCGACGGCATTCAGCTCATTTATCGATGGATGAGATGGCGCATTATCCAACAGTAGTATGATCCTGCAATAAAAAAGTAAAATGATTTATTTTCATTAATTATGATTTTAATTGTTTTTATTTTTCATTTTCTTTACTCACTTTTCAGTCGATTCTTCTCGTTTTTCTTTAGCAAATGGCACGAAAATGTCTTGAAACCATTCCATAAAAATGTTTCGATCCATCCATGCAGATCTTTGATTTTTATAAACTATTGACAGATCAGACTTGCGCCCTTTGAAGCAACGTGGATTTTTACATTTCCCGATAAGAAGGAGAGGTTAGC
>JAAMPD010003042.1:0-11641 GCA_025266255.1 Trissolcus basalis
CATCGTCGTTTACTTTTTTAGTTTAAAGTAAAAAAGTAAATTTAACTTTTTTCTAGAATAAACGTTGTTTTGCAAACTTTAAATTTACTTCAAGTAAATTGATGCATTTTCATTTACAGTTTCATCAACTTCGGCAATTTTGTTATCTCTTTCATGCTGTAACACTTATTTTTACTCGGGCGAAAAATTTAATGAAACAGTTGTTTATTCGTGAATGTTGAAAAATAAAAAGAGGCTGAATGTAAAAAAATTGCAATGAACATTTGTTGTCGCAGTAAACTCAGGCGGCGCCTGCTATATTCCTATGAGATATGTGATGTCAATTATGGGTTCGATTGCAATGGCCATTATTTATGGATTCAAAGTTAACGTCAGCGTTGCCATCGTTGCCATGGTGAATCATACTGCCATAAAATTAGAAAACCAGCGAAACTTCGAAGCGCCAAAAAACAACGCCGTGGATGAAAGCGTTTGTCGTCACTCCGACCTGTCTGAGCTCAATTCTCGCACTCAAGTGAGATACATATTTATTTCAAATCGTCTACAAATTTTCTTCCCTCAATTTAGAATAAATTCAAAATATATAAAAAAAAAATCTTTAAATAAATACACTCATAAAGTTTTATCTCTCCGTTCAATTTTCTTCGTAACTTTATTTTTACGACTTTTACGAAACTTTTTTATATTATCAATCTTTGTGGTTTTCAAAATTCAAATTTAAATGAATCTTTCAAAAAATGAAAAATTGAAATTATCAGTCAATTCTTTGAAATGAATCATTTTTTAAACCCTCTTAATAGCGGTTACGTGTTCACAATTCAAGTATAAAAATGGTGTTATGAATTATTAACATTTATCGATGCAATTTTACTCGTTCACTGAATAGGATAGACACAGAGTAGAGAATGTAGTTTATGCTTGAACTGAAACATGAAATTCATTTCAAATAATCGGAAAATGAAAACGAAAATTATCCCAATAGATGAGAAAGAAGAAAACATTGAATTATTTGAATGTCTGAGATTTTTTTGATATAGGATGGACCATTTATTTGGAACGAGCCTCTGCAAGGACTCATCCTTTCATCATACTTTTGGGGGTACTTGGTGTCACTTATTCCAGGAGGGCGAATGTCAGAATTACTTTCAGCAAAATGGGTGATGTTCGGGTCTGTCCTTCTTAATGTCATCGGTTCTCTACTGACACCCTTAGCTGCAAACTTAAGTTACTCGTACTTTATAGCTATACGTGTTCTTCAAGGATTAGGCGGGGTGAGCAAACAAAGTTAGAAAAAAAAAATGAGAAAACAATGTTGTAATGAAATTCTAATCTAATTGTTCTTAGGGCGTTTCTTTTCCCGCGATGCATGTGATGGTTGCTAAATGGGCCCCTCCGAATGAGAGGAGCATCTTAGCCTCAATTATTTATGCTGGTAAATTTGGATTTATAATTATTATTATTCTATATGAAACCCGACTGAAAATTAACGTTGTTCAATACGAGTACTAATGTAAAAATTACAATTTTCTACCCAAGGGTGAAAAGTGCAAATTTTCTTCCCTGAGGTTAAAAACAATAACTTTTTGCACTAGTAGTCGAATTGAAAACGGCTATTTTCATGCAACAGCTGCGTAATGTTTTAATTTGGTATTTCCACAGGGACACGAATACTGAGTGACTACTTATTGACTTTTTTTTCAATTTTAGGAACTGCGTTAGGAACGGTGATATCTCTACTATTATCAGGCTTAATAGCAGCAAATCTAGATTGGAGATGGGTGTTCTACATCGAAGGACTTTTGTGTTTGGTTTGGGGCCTCGCTTGGCTTATAATTGCCGATTCTCCAGAAGAACAAACTATTTTCATCACGGATTATGAAAAAGATTATATAATGGAGTCTCTTGGACAAAGCAAATCTCGTCCTCAAACAACAGTGATGATTTTTTTTGCAATTTCGTCATATTAAAAGTGGGGTGAATTAATATATTATTAATTTTTTTTTTTTTTTTTTTTTCAGAAATCATCTACCATCCCTTAGGCATGTTTAAATCATACCTTCTACGCAATTCTTGTTGCTCACTTTTGTAGCAACTTTGGCTGGTACATGCTACTTATTGAGCTTCCTACGTTTATGAATCAAATACTCAAGTTCGATTTGAATTCTGTGAGTCCAAAAAAATAACATATTTATGATACAGGTTCGAGAATAAAAGACAAATTACAATCTTTGGTGATAACTTTTAGAACGCAGGCCTCTCCGCTATGCCGTTCTTTTGCATGTGGATCTTTACCATGGGTCTGAGCAAAATACTCGCTATAATGCATGACAGGAACTGGATCTCAGTAACAGTGTCAAGAAAAGTAGGAACATTGATATGTAAGTTGACTCACTTTTATAACAATCTACGAACACCAATAAAATAAAAATATTTAAAACATTTGATCGAATCATAATTTTTGTTTCAACAGCATCTCTAGTGCCAATGTTTACTTTGCTTGGAGTTTCTTACGTCGGTTGCAATCGCGTCATGGCAGTTATTTTGATGACGATCGGTGTAACGTGTATCGGAGGAATGTACTGCGGATTTTTAGCTAATCACATAGACATTGCTCCGAATTATGCAGGAACCCTGGTAGCACTGACAAACACATTCGCTACGATCCCAGGATTTGTCGTACCAATTTTTGTCGGCAAACTTACGCATGGAAACGTTAGTTTTACTTTTTTATTATCTCGAACTATGAAAGTTATACTAAGTATGTACAAACGTTTAATATTTACAATCTATTCACAATTTTTCAGCAAACCATCGAGGCCTGGAGAGTGATATTCTTCTGCACAGTTGGTCTCTACATCATTGAAATATTCGTTTATTCCATGTTTGGAACGGGCGAGGAGCAGCCGTGGAATAAAATCAAATCGGCGCCAGTGGAAGATGAAGAGAATCCAGACGAGGAGCAGATCCCTCTGAAAGACAACAACAGTAACAAATGAATGACGTAAATGTTACGATAATTTTGTGATGAAGAAAACAATTGTTTTTCTCTTAATCTATTTTATGTGAATAATAGAGAATTACTGAAAGAGATTTACTTAATTAAACAAATAGTATTTAAGGACAATACTAAGTACAGATCAAACGAAATACCTCTTATCGGATTTTTTGTATTTTGCAAAAATACAAAGGACCCCAATTGTTTTGTTTTGTCGGTACTACAAGATGACCATAAGGACAGTGTTGGAATTCGTAAAAGTATTCCAGCGGCCTCAAAGCTTCACTCATATCCCTGGATGACAAATAATATTATATTGTATGTGTACTTATAAGTGAAAGGATCAAACGTTTCATGAGATTATTTCAACTTACTTGACCACGAATTCGGATTTTGTTTGTTCCCACGCGTTTTTCATTGCTGCTTTAATTACACCTTCATTTTGAATCGGACTGAGACTGCAAGTTGCATACACCACAGTTCCTCCGCTCATAACTATTCTCAAAGCATTTCTGTGAAAACAATGTAAACATGAACAACAAATTATCAATGAATGTTAAATATTTTTGTAATAGTCAAAGTTTTATCAGATATAATTGTATAGACATATGTAACTTACGTTAAAATTTCAGCTTGCAATTCGGGCAACTGTAATCGTTCTTTGATTCTGTCAGCGTGAAAATAATTTTCTTCGTCCTCGTGTAAAGAATGTCTGTCAGTTGTACAAGGAGCGTCGACTAGAATCTGAAACACAAACGACGTACATTTTTATTTCAATTAACAAGATTTGAATGTCGACAGTGTATATTTAATTAATCACCTTATTGTATATGTTTTTGTCTTTAATAAATCTGGCATCTGATTTCGTAACAAAAAGTCTATCATCCCAATTTCCTACGTCCGCAATATATTCTCTAAAAATCTTCTTTATTCTGCTGGTTCGCCAAGAAGAAATGTCGTTTGCTACCAAAACTTTTGGCATAAGAGTTTGCAACATTGCTAATGCTTTTCCACCAGGTGCCGCGCACATGTCCAACACCGTATCTCCTGGTTTTAAATTCAATGCGAGCACTGGGAGTATTGAGGCTCCATCAAATAAGAAATATTCTGAAATATAAGTTTTTCTTGTTTACTTCAACCACTTGTTCATTTAATTGTTTTATAAATAAAATACCTGAAACTTCTGCAGCGCCTTTTCTGGGATTAGGAAATTTTCCTCGACTTTCTTGCTCAAAAGCATATAAAGATAAATGTTCAGGAAAGTTGAGATTAGTTTCTGTCAGAACATTTATTCTGAAGTCATCTCCTAGTTTGTAAAATTTGTAATGATCTGCTTCAGACGCCCAGTCATCCAAACCTATAAACATTAACATGAACATGTACTATCAATAGATTTGAAAATACAAGTCTTAAATTAATTTCGAAACATTTGCTTCTTTTTCGTTTTATTTCATGAATCAAATTGCTTACCCTTGATTTGAGTTGGCGGAATAAATTCAAATAAATTAGAACTGGACAAACCATCAGATCCGTCTATAATTCTCTCACTAGCAATAGCTATGTCATTTTCATATTCTATCGATTTCATTTCAACAGGTTTCATTTTTTTTTCTTCGTTAACATCAAATAAACCTTCGTCGTCATCATCTTCTTCATTCTTAAATTTATGGTTCAATTTTTCACTCTTGTCAGTATTAACTTTTTCAGCAAAAACGTTTGAACCTTCAGGATATATAGAATCAAGTTCATCACTTTGAATTCTTTCCACAACTCGATCAATTTGCAATTGAGGTTGTGATTTCAGGTTATAATTTTTATTTTCATCTTCACTTAATTTTTCTTTTCTAAGATCATACATGATTCTCATATTAAGTGCACCTAATTCCTAAAAATTAAAAACAGATTTTAAGATCTAAAATTTTAAATTATATAAAATCATCGTTATAATATTAATAGAAGAAAAAATTGTTACCTCCAACTTTCTTTCTGTGTCTTCAGAACAACTGAAATTATTAACAACAGCCAAATATTTGTGTCGTTTTGATAAAAGGGCACTTCTGATATTTTCCCAGTTACCCTGATAAACTGACTTGTAAAAATCATCAAAGTGCTCCAAGGCCTTGTCTTTTGGAAATTTGTGTTTTATCAACTGAGACTGTAAATAAACAAAATTAAATTAACATCTATTCAATGCCATAATTTAACAAATAATAAACAATGAAAATAAATTGCAAAATGTGTTTACCCAATGGTACTCAGGATTCTTGTACCGAACTTGCATCTGCATGACATTCAGTTTTTTAACACACCCAAATAATCGTCTCATATTTGAATTATCTTTCAAACAATGTCTCAAAAATTAAATGCCTACTGGCAAATTAAAAAAATGTTGAAAAGGGATATTTTCACAGGTTATGTTATTTAAAGCTCATAACAAAGATATAATGAGGAGTTTTAAAACAAAAGAATAGCACAATAATTCACATCTCAGTAATAGAATAATAAAACATAAACAATCAGAGGATTAAATTTTAAACAGTGCAATTGTCACGTTGTTTTTGTTTTTTAATTTTCAATTAACAAAAGTGAGTGCATAAATTACCGACACGTGGTAAGATGTGATTGACAATGTGAGCAGCGCCACCTATATGCGTTCGTTATGTGAGAAGGAGGAATACTTGGTGAGAATCGAACGGGACGAAAATCAGCTGTGTAATAATGTAGATTTTGTCATATGGTTACCAGTGATAATCGTAAATTCATGATTAAGAAGCTCGCGCTAAGATCGTGACCTTGTGCTGGCCAAGCGTGAGACAGTTGTTAACCGCAGGCCTGCTGGGCAGTCAGACAGATCTCAACACTGTTTTCAACTTAACAAAAGCCCACGACCAGACGTGAAAGATTGACAACAACCGTCTCGCCATGTTCAATTTCATAACATTATTTACTATTGCGTGTTAGTCTGCTAAATCTCACACTCGTGTGACTATCTCGGGGTTAAAATTATTCAAATAACTCCTTCAAACTGGATAAGTTACCTGAATATCTCCGCGACACCGTGGACTGGTTTATGGGGTAAGACAAAAACAAAAAATGATGCAATTTGCGTCGAACAACAATAGGATTGCATTTTAATCGCTGTTTCTGAAATATGATAGTTTGAACGAACGCTTGATGGAAATTGGATTGAACATAATTTAATCATTTTGTTGCATGACATTAAATAATTGAAGCGGAGCTGTCGGGAAGGACGTTGTCGTTGGTTAAGCAAATGAGCAGGAAATCGATATTTACGTTCTTATATCTTGTTACAGAAAAGCTAGACGAAAAGAAAAAGATGCGGGAACTACTGAGGATCCGAAATTATACCTGGAGGAGTCAGCCCTCGAGAGGCAACTGCCAGAACTAGATCTCAAAATGCTCGTGGACTTGCCCCCGGGCCTTGATTATAACGAATGGCTGGCCTCGCACACGCTCGCACTTTTCGATCACATCAATTTAGTCTACGGAACCATATCAGAATTTTGTACTATGACCGGATGTCCTGACATGACAGGACCTGGATTAAGGTACCTCATTGTAACTCAATACAACCAAAGAAAAGATCAAATAATTTTGATACAAAGTGGGAAATTGTTTCTATGAATAAGTATAATGGGATAGGGTTTATTTATAAGTCGAATTAATGTTTGTAGGACCTATTTATGGTTTGACGAAAAAGGGAAAAAAACCAGAGTAGCTGCACCACAATATATAGATTATGTTATGACCTTTACTCAGCGAACCGTCAGTGATGAAACCGTATTCCCCACTAAATATGGTGAGACAGTATTTTGTTATCATCTCAAATTGAAACAAAGATTCGGTTGGATACAAATAATAAAACAATCAATCGGAATGATAAGCATTTTCATTGCGCTCCAACACGATCATTATGACTAATGATACAACATTTATTTTTAGCAAATGAGTTCCCGAGTTCGTTTGAATCGATTGTACGTAAAATTTTACGACTGCTGTATCATGTAGTGGCACATATTTATCACTGCCACTTTAGGGAAGTGGCGCTCTTGGGGTTGCACGTACATCTAAACTGTGTTTTTGCCCACCTTACACTTCTCAATCACCGATTCAACCTTATTGATTCTAAGGAAACGGAAATCCTTGAAGATTTGGAAGCCGCTTTGTTGGGTAATTCGATTTGCTTAACGGCTCCATCCGCTGGATAGAATCAAATGATACATGCATGTTTTTGTTTGTTCGGTTCAGGTGATGCTACAACATCGAATTCGCAAACAGTAGCTGTCCAAGATGCCTCGAACACAACTACCACCTCCTAGATAAAAACGATACAGAGCCAGTGGTTGCAGTTCCTGAAGCTAGGTGATGATAGATGTTTGTTCGTTAATGCCTTTCAAAATATGCGCTGTTAAGCTCGCACTGTCATCACGCTGATACCCATGTAAAAAATACAAATGAAATTATTTTTAAAATGCATCAAAGTTAAATTATAAATATTGATTCATTGAATTAAAAAAAAAATCATATACAGATATGAGAAAAAAAAATTAATGGAAGATAAAGCGAGCGCTGTTGTGTAAAAAATAATAATAAATAGTAAGTATAATTATTAACAATTAATAAGATATAATAATAATGAGAACAAAAAAAAATCAGTAGTACCTGTAAATAGCAAAGTGTGAAGTTATATGAAACAAATTAGGTTCCTTTGTTTGTTGTTTGTGAGATTATAAATAATTTATTGAATCGTAAGCCTTGCGCGCGAGAACAAAAAAAAAACAAAAAGTAAAATATGTAATATTCACTGTGTTATAAAATGTAAAAATGCTGTTTTCGAGGAACAATTGTCATTGGTCAAGAAATTGAAAAGAGAAAAGGAAATGATGCGACGTTAATAATTAAGACAACTAATATATGAGCCTACCTGATAGAAGCAAATGTTGCAATTCTTATGTTCACACTGGTGACCTTGAGATTTGACGAATCATTTTCAGAGCACTGCAATGTCGATTTCTAATAACGCAAAAAACGGGCATTATGCGATCCCTCGCCGGAATGAAATGTCGTCAACTATTATTTTATTGTGATTTCTAAAGTTCATTTCTTGGGCAGCTAACCGTGTTCTTTTTTTGACTTTATTTTATTAAACTTTTATCATTTAAACTCAGACATTTTAGTTCCCAGAGGTATACTTTTGTTTTGAAATGTTGAGTACTATTTTCGTCAAACTCAAGACACGCCAGTGTATTATCAATTCGTACTTAATATCACATATTTATTTATATTATTTATTGTGTCATTAAAAATGATTTGAGCAATCTTGTGTCCTTATTCTGATTGTTCCAGTTGAATTGACAAGTTATAAATCAAGATGCTCAAAACCGTCGTTGTGATAAAGCAACATTTCTTTTGTTCGCACTGTTTTATAACTGCATCGCAAACGACAAAAAGTATTCCATTCGTAAGGGTATACGATGAGCTAACCCATTAATTCATACAACCTCATGTAAATCTGTCTTTTTACAAAAAAAACAAAAATAATACAAATAAACAATACACGATTATGCGTTGCTGAACGTTTGTTTGCGTATAACTTAATGGGTTAAATCATTTTGTCGCGACTCATGGCTATTTTTTAATATAAACTAGTGCAGTGATAAAACAAAATTGTATACAAAAATGACAAAAAAGGGGAAAATGATAATAAAATATTTTCTAGTTCCAACAGAGGTTTTTCATGTTCAATGCCCCGTCCAATAAATTGGTCTTGTTACACGTTAGCACTTGGTTCTTTTTTTATTTCGACTATCCTACAAGCTTGGAACAATTTTGTCAAGTGTGATATGAAAAAACCAAAGGCTTCAGCCAGAGGCTCGCAAAGGTCACGCACCGAGGTTAAAATATTGTAAAAGAGGATGAGCACTGGTTGTATAATTGCGTTGAATAGTATTGACAGAAATGGTTTAATGAAGTAATCAGCGAAGAGCTGTAGTAATCCTACGGTCAGAGGTCGGATAATGCTAAAAAGTGTGAAGCGAAAAAACTGTAGTATAAAAGCGACCACGAATGCGACGCCTATGTGGATCGTGCCGAAAATTTCCGCCCAGAATCGAGTGGCCAGGTCTGTCGTCTTTTCTGCGCACTTTTCCATCGTTATTATTGGATGCGAATCTGTCGTTCGATAGAACCTAAAAGTTAATCATTATTATTTAATTTTTGTTTAGAAAATTAATAAATATTTAACTGAAGAATTTGATTTCGATTTGTATACTGTCACTTACGCTGAATTTCCATGATCGAAATAATAAATATCAATACTTTCCATCTGTTCCTCAGCAATTGGTTGCTGCCCGTCTGACGAAGACTTGGAATTCAGTCGAGATCCTTTGTGCTCTTTAGGAATCCCTTCTGAAATTTGACTGTACGCATGCGGATGCACAAAATCACGTTTGTATTGTTTTTTCTTCATTCTTACACCGAAACATTTGTTTGTCCTTCGAAAATAATCTTTTAGAGGCCATTTGTGATACATCGTCGGCACTTTACATGGCGAGAAAAAACCTGAAAATGAAATTGTATATACAATTGGAGACATATTTCTCCCATTCGCCATTCTGTGGTCAATCGGATCTGTTTGATTTAAATTCTAAAAAAAAGGTCGAAATGTTTTAAAAGAACTTGCGTACTTGAATTAGAGTCTGACATTTGACTTGTTGAATTTGTAGATGTGGGTATTTCATTACTTTGATTAGATAAGTTTTCGCACGGGCAATCTAAATTCATGATTATTAAATACCAGTGTGTGATAGCGAAATTTAAAAAAAATTAAAAAAAAAAGTTGTCTACCAAATAATTGTTCAAGTATTGAACAAATTGTAAAATATAATGAAGTGTAAAAAAAACATTGACTGTCAAAATGACAGGATTAGGTTACCGATTGTTATAACGATTGAGGACCCATTCGATTGTGAGAATTTGGATGATTTGAATTTTGATGTTGAATTTTATTCGCATCATAATATATCAGGTGTTTTGAATTTAAAACATCAAATGTTGTGCACGCGCTTGTGGTTTGGAGTTGTTAGAAAATCTGAGTAAATTTAGCATATACGGGCTTGCTGCCAGATAATCCTCTGCTTCGCGATGTGAAACGACTTTCGCTCATTTCATCCTCAATATCCCATTAAACACTTCTCTTGTATTATCAAATTGAATGTCATTTTCGAACGAATCTTGTGCCCATGGCATGTACAATTTTCGGTTCTTGATGGTTCAGAGTTGGCGTGGGAAGAGATTTCAACAAATGAGAAATTTGTCACACCTGAAATTGCATTAAAATTGCATCTAAAACGATTCTCTCACTATCATATTATTATGTCGCACATTAGTAAATCAAGTAAGATTGCTCTAATTTCGTTTTTTATCCATGTTGATGAAAGTAATAAAAGAACTGAAAATAAACTTGAAAATTTTAAAAACATCATTAAAATGATTTTTACCATCGCTTTGTTAAAAAATGCAGTTCAATCGAGAAAAAAAATGGAAAATAAACTCCAAGAAGCTTTAATAAAACAGAAAATTTGTTCAAAATTTAATTGATTTATGAATAATTGTGAATTATGAGTAATTTTTAAGAAGTTTAATTGAAGGTTAGATGTAATAATTGGAATAGTGTAACTTCGTGAAGTCCCCTTGAAAGTGCTGTATGAGATATTTATTGCATCCGGTCCATCATTATTTATAAATTCTGATGACGAAGAAATAAAACCTTTTACTAGTAAACTTGATCATTATATCATCAATAATTTGAAATTACTGAACCACATATTTCAATATTGACTTTGAATTCCAAAATGATCAAAAATTTCATTCAAAAAATCACGTTTTATTCATTTTTTGAAAAAAAATTTTTTTGTATTCAACTTTCACAGCAGTATTGATTCAGATATCACGATTATTTATTCTTAAATTATTTTTTCGATTAATTTTAACACTTTTTTCACGTATACATGCAAAATTATCCAATATTTCCCGACATTGTATCTTAAGTATTAACAAAAATACCAGTTTATAGATAATTTTTAAGCACTTTTAAATGAAATATTAAAACCAAATCATTTTGCAGTGATAAACTACTTCAAAAACTATTCGAAAATTGAACAAAATGATTTTTGCATTCATATATAAACTATATACTTTTATCGACCTAAAACAGACATTGTTTTACATGAAATAAAAATAATCAAACTATATTTTTTGCCGAATCTCTAAATATTATTATTATTTAACATTAAAAATTAATATTCATCTTTTGATTTAAAACTTACTTTTTGAAAAAATATATTAGAAAATATGTAATTTTTTAAATATCTCTTTGAATGCGGTCTAAACTTTCTTCTGAATATAATTAATTATAATTGTTAATAATTATTGTTTTAAATGTATCAAGTATCACTAAACAATACATTTAAATTTCGATAATTTTGATGAAATAATTTCTACGTTATTTACACGATAAATTGAAACAATTTATCACATTTTTTAATAATAAATATAAATATAACCAATGTCAAATTTTATAAACGAAAAACACAGATTTTACGAAATAAAGTACAGCGGTCAAAA
>JAAMPD010003043.1:0-11651 GCA_025266255.1 Trissolcus basalis
GTCGTAATTGTAACGTTTTGTCACGTGCAATTGTTGTTGTTTTTTTATTTTTCAATTCCAGCCTCCACTTATTCAGTAGGATATTTACAATTTTTATTACTAAAAAAAAAAAAACAAATTTACGCATAGTCATCAAATGAGACGTTCACCATGTTTTTTTTTCAATATATAAATCACTGATAATTAATTCTTAATTGCCATCGACGAAGACTATTAATTTTATTGTATGTTGCAGGAAATCACCGACCTTTCGATGGAACCGTCTAGCATCAGACGTTTCAATCAAGCCATACAACAAAATTAACAGCAACCGACAGTCAAATGCGGCCAACGGACAAAACAATTTACCGCAACGATTATTCTTAGTTCATTCATCAGTTGACCTATCATCAAGGTAAGAATCTAAGAACAATATTTGAAGCCGAAACTGCCCATTAAAAGAAGCCTCCTCTTCCTCTTGCAGACCTTCAATTTGAAGCCCCCCCCCCCCTCCTCTCCTATCTGGCCAATTTTTTTCCGTGCGGTTTAATGCAACATTGTAGCAACACTTGTTCTCTCTAGAGACAGAGTTGATCTTTCATCATGACTTTTGCATGCTCGTGAAATTCGCATTGATTTTGCTTTCTGTTTGAAGGTTCGTTCGGGGTCAAAGCTGTGAATTGGTCGGAATAAATGGCACGTTCGATGCTAAACCACGGAACCGGAAATAATACGAATCGGAAATGTGTAAAAATCTATTGTTGCGGCGTACGCGGGATCAATCGGAGCGGGCTCTGTTATCTCGGAGTCGCAGCCGTATAATCCAGAAATCAGATTAAATGTCGGATATCCTGCGCAAGGGTCGTCCCCATGGGTTGCCAGTGCAGGAAGCCGCAGTCATTACTCGCCCTCCGGTGCATCCTTCGCGACACACTCCGATACGTTCATTCATTTCTGCTCGTGTTGTTCTTATCGTTTCCTCCTCTCTCTCCTTTTTTTTCCCTTCCTTTTTTTATTCCTTCAAATCCCGCCACCTTGAAGTTTTCGAGCATGTCAAATTATCGTTTCCTGCGAGACGCGTTCTTACGAATTTAATTATTTGAGATATCGTTAACTTATGCTGATTAATGTACGCGCATTTTATATTACTCTTAACGGATCGTGTGTCGAAGGCATAGAAAATAAGGCAGTGTTTCAAGGATTTTCTCAACGGTGCAGAAACTTGCAAAGCAAAACACGCACTCTGTCGTGTACAACATTTTTTTTAATGAAAATGTTTTACAATATTTTATAAAGAGAATTTTATCAACATTTTCTTTTTGCAAATTTTTTAATTAGTTTGGTTTTTTCAGCAGTTTAAGTTGAAAAAGAAAAGTCGGTGGTTGGGTGTAGCTTCCAATCAGATTTTATTCTACCGTTTGAAATATTTATTTTGAGATTAAACGGATCCCTGAACGAATAGCTTTAAATCCCGAGATTTTTCAATCGAATAATTGAGGATGCAACAAAAAGTCAAGTCCACAAAAAAAATATAAATGGCGATAACAGGAGTCCCTTGCTTTGTGATTTCTGCAATATACGGTTCCCGAGATCGTACATTTTTTATAAGAAAAAAAATGACACGGCTATTTGAATTAATAAAGCCCATTTTGGATGCTGCCGGGATATCTCGTCTATAAAAAATTTACCTTCGAGCATGGGCTTTCATTAGGAATATTATGATATTCATAATTTAACATTTCCTTCATTGAATTTAAAATCTAATCAAGTTTTTATTCGATCTTTTATAACTACAGTTTAATGGTACTTAAAAATTTGTCTTCAGACTATACAGCCAACCCTGTGATAAATAGGGGCAAAATCTAAGGAGAAAGAAATAAAGCGGACCACACACAGGAACGCTTTTTATCACAATATACAACGACCCTAGATTACGGAACGTTTTGACGAAATTAAGCAATTTTCGTGGAGAGCGTGCGAAATCACACAACACCTGGAACGTCCTCTGTGGCTGGGCGACTCAACAACAGGATGTTGCCGGATGACATTGAGCCCACGGTCGATTTCTGCGGTACATGAGTTTCGCTTTTTCTTGCGCCGGGGCAACAAAAATATATACGCCCGAAAAAAGTCACCTCTACAGAACGCGTGCATTAAAATTGGTATAAAAAAGATGGCTTCGGCAGAAGTGCATATAAATCTTGCCAAATCCTCAATTATTTGTGCACTTTTGGTGCGAACGAAAAAATAAAGCCAACGCTTTAATTCGCACGCGATTTCTTAATTAAAAAAAAGAAGAAATTTCTCTTGCAATTTCAATTACCACCTGGGATATGCTTGTATTTGGTTATGTTCCTTGGGAGAAAGAAGCGTAACACTTTGGTTGGCGAGCCACCACCGACATTACAATTCGGCAAAATTTCGCACGTGATTTATCATCGGGGTCGGTGTAAATTTAAACGTAAGTCACAAATTCGGGAAGCGTGTTCGGAGGCAGCAGGTGCGACGCGCCCAACGGTACCGAGAGAATTTGTGTGTCCCCGATAGAAAGTGGATTGTATAAACACACGCGTGTCATTATCCGTGGAGCGCGAGATTTTTCAAGGATAGAGAAAGGAGAGGAGAAAAAAAAGAGCTTACTTGTACCGCAAATTAGTGTACCAATAAACCCGTAATCAATATATTTATATGCGCGCGCCGTCGGAACCTCGTGCGTAATAAAAACACACTCGCAATTACACGTGTGTAAACCGTCGTGAAAAGCTGCGTACCCGGCGCGCCGTAAAAAGTAAATTATCATCGTCGCGTGTTGTAAATATTATAGTTATTGAGGAGAGAGAAACTGGCGAAGAAAAACTAATTTATTGGCCGTGCAAAAAGAAGCGAATTATCCGGCGTTGTTTCTTTTTCTTTTTTCCTCTCATCGCCGCTGGTGAAAATGAATTTTTTTTGTCGCCGATGAAAGCGTCGACTCATCAGACTTCAAGGCTTACGTAAAAAGCAAACGCGAGCATATTAGTCATACCGCATCGTGTTTTGCACTGAGGAATATCTTATCGGTGGGAAGAAAAAAATTTTGACACGAGTTTCACGGGGCGCCAAGCGGCACGACCGCAGGGCAACTTTTCTGAGATCGATTTCTTCCGAGGTGAAATAGCGCGAGGGGGAAACGACTTTTTTTTTTGCAAAAATGTATATTGCAGGCTGTCATCCGGGACAATGCCAATCCTAGACTTGGTATGTGCACGATAGCATCGAGCAATGCAAGTTCATCTCAGTTCAGGGTCGACGTATATGAACATAGAGAAATAGACTTACTTCTGCATTCCAGCGTGAAACATTCATTCAACGAGATTTATTAAGTAATGATCTGTTTCAAGTTTTTCCATTTCAATCAATATTTATTTATACCCCTTTGAGACGACAAAACTTGCACTCTCTATGATAATTCACGGGCTCGCCAAATTTATTGTCTCGTTTGCAGTGAAATATTATCGGCCGGTGTATATTTTTATCCGCAGACAAAAAGCGTTAATTCATAATTATTTATAATATTTTGCTAGTGTCAATGCCTGACGCATCGGCATGTGGGTCGAACGGAAAAAACGAAGATTAATGATTGAACAACACAAGTACCGCCGCCAGTGGTGTAAAATAAGAGAAAATTTATTTGAAACTCGGGAATTCTTTGCGCGTACATTTCATTTCCACAAATCAGTGTCTTATACAAGACTCTTTACGGTTGTAATATACACGTCAGGTTTATGCGATGTCACGTAACGCAAACACGAAACGAGAAAACCATGACTGATTAAACAATAAACACTTCTAGCACCTGTTACTATATCTCATTCGCGCGCAGATAACCATGAGACGTGAGGAAACTTTTGGAATCCCTCGGCGTCTGTTTTACTTCAATCATCTTGCTCCAAGTTCGTCTTTCTTTTTATTTTTTCGACCAGAATTACCACTCAACTTTTCACAATTACCTCTGAGAAAAGAAAAAAAAAAAAGGTTCAAGAGAAAGAAGGTTTTTTGAAAATACGAATTTGAATGTGAATGAAAAATTTGTGGTGTAGGAGAGAAGCGAATTAGCATTTGCGTGATACAAAAATGAAGTTGCCATGCAAATGCCGGGGCACGGACGCGCGTTGCGGAAGAATATATTTGTTTTTGTGCGCGGTGTGGAGGTGGTGTAAGCCCGAGACCAGTTCGAAATAAAAATCATATTAATTAATGGCCGTTGCGTGGTCTCCGCTGGAAGAAAAAATGGTTCGGATACGATGGCGGTCGGCTAAGCCGCATGCCGAACGTTATCGTGCACGTGAAACGAATAGAAGCAAATGTACGGTACCGCCAAAGGGTATACCGTCATTTCTGCTACAATGATATGTATGCCGGAGCACGTACTGCCAACGTAAGGTATACACGTAGGTCAACGCAGTAAACAACGATAAATGCAATGCCGCCGGTGCTCTTGAGTGCCGTGGGCGCCGATGCGACCCGACGAAACCTTTGGGATACCGCGCGCAGAAACAGCGCGATTCCTCTCGCGCAGCAAATATTTTTGCGACTCGCGCTTAAAGTGCCGAACGTCGTTCGGCAGATAACGTACAGGCGGACTAGCGCGCTACATGCCACGCATTTCAGGAGCCATTTTCGGTAATGGTCTCGTTTTTCTTCGCCAACCAATGTTTTAGCGAATAATCTCAATCGTTTGGATTCTTCTTTTACTCTCCTCCTCGCTCTTTCTTTTGTCCCTTTGTTTTGCCCGGGACATTAATTAAGTTCATAATTATTCCTGCCTCTCTTCTTCTCTCTTTTGTTTTGTTTTTTTTTTTTTCGTTCGCGACCACTCGAAAATTGTCAGACCTCTCGCTGCTTCGCGTGATTCAGAATTCAAATCTGCTACTTGGTTCGAGGGGTTTGTTTTCGGCTCATTTATAATTCGTTCGGAGAAAACACATGTGCAGCCACAGGTAGATTCTCACATCGAGTGTTCGCGTCTGGGAAAGTCAAACATTTGGACAACCACGAGCACAGAGTGTTGACTCATGGTATACATTTCATATTCGGGCGAGTTTTCCCTGTGTATATGATGACAAACAACCTGTCGCGTGATAATGTGATGCCTTGTAGACATACAACCAGATGTTCTGTGTCTCCTTCATTTTCTCTCGGCTCAACCCACGTTTAACACAATTTAACATCGCGACAATATTCGTAATCTAGCTGCTAATTACAAACTGTTGCTTTTGACGCCAAGTTTCTTAATCGAGTTCAAAAAGTCGGGTTAACAAAAACCAATGCAAACTCATGACGTTAACTAACTACAGTTTAACGTTCTATTCTTTTTTCTTTCTTTTTTATATTTGGTGTTTCTTAGATGAAAATTTATTGGTAGGGTCAGGCGGGGCAAAAATGATCAGTCTTTAACGACGTATAAACTATTTGCTGATATTTTTTTATTTCACATACCGTGCTCAATAAATTCTTGAATTGCTTATGTATATTATGGACAAATTAAAAATTTTTTGCAATTGAATGTCAATTGTGTAAACTGAGTTGATCATTTTTACCTCACTGATCATTTTTACCCCTTCTGACCATGTTATTTTATTATGATCGTTTGAGATGTAAAGTTTGAAACAAAAATAAATCCCGCCGGTTTATCAGAATCAAGCGTAACTGCTGTCTGGCAAAAATGAAACATGTTTTTCTTTTCATTCTGACGTCATTGCGAAAAAAATTATCGCAACGGGATTTATCTTGGCAGGATTCTCATGGCAGGCACACGCGATTGGCCTCGCGATTATTCGGAATGTTGGCTCTCCCCAGCCGCACACAGTCGGTTGCTATAATTCGGACGACAGCTCTCGTGACCATCTCCGTTTCTCACACACGAACCGCAGCCGCCGGCTTCTGTGGCGTGGGTGCACGCAACTTCGGCTTGCTACCGCTGTTGGAAAAGCCCCGCAGTCCGAATCAACCGCTCGTTTTCGAATTCCCACAACTTACCCAGTCCGTCCACTTATGACCGAGCATTCGGGCTCATCTTTAATGGAAGATAATTGAATTTAATTGTTTCCTGCAGGCAGAAATTTGCGTTTCCGAGCGGCCGTGTTCAACTTGCCAACGACATAGAATTTAAATTCTCTTTGAAAATAAACCAAAAGTGAACGTTTTACCTTAGTTTTATCTTAGCATCATCACATTTTATCTGCGTATCAACAGTTTCATATCCATCAAAAGAAAGTTTTAATTCTGCTATTCTATATTAAAAGTGATGCTTGAAATAAATTTTCAATTAAGCTGAATCATGAACTTGACCTAAAAAATTTAGCGGAACAAAATTTCATTTTTAATAATATTTTAGGGGAAAAAATAAAATTTTTATTTCAAGAAAATGTTTATTCGTCGATATCGTTATAATAATTGATGGAAAATATTTTATCACGTGGAATTTCATTAGGAATTAATGAATTAATTAATCAATCAATGTAGTCGAAATTCAATGTTAATTTAATTTAAATCAATCAAACGAAAATGTTTATTCGTCTATTTGTCTGTCGACTGTGAAATTTTAAATTAAAACTTTGATATGTAATTGAAAATACAGGTTAATGTTTACCAAGATTCGAACATTTGATCCTGAAGTTGTAGTCCCAAGCCGGTACTTTAGCAAACTGAAAAAAAAAATTCCACATAGATTTACCTGTTTACAGTAGATTTTTTCTATTAAATAATTTATGCAAGTCAGTCAGAGCGGCTAACAGTAAATTGTACGCATGCCAAAAAATCGATAAATTATATGATGAATTATTTATCATAAATAAATTATTAGCAATGATTTTTAATTAATAAGCGAATTAATTAACTGTTTATTTGCATGTTCGATTAATGGTGTTTTATTCATTTGTTTATCAGTGGCTCGTACACGATTCCGTTTATAATATCAATAGAGATCTGTCTGTAGGATTCCCAATAGAGCCAAAAAATTAGTTTTCACAAAAAGAACAAATTTAATCAGGACAATTATCTCACACAAGGATTCTTAAATAATTTTTACACCGCGCGATAAGCAGAAAAAAACACGTAAATCATCGCGATAAATATCGTTGTGCCGGCGCAAGCAGCAAGGTCATTCATGTGTTCTTACGTAATTAATCATTTTCAGTTAGTGCTTATGGTAATCCCGACGCGCACTATGTTCGGCAAACGAATCTGTATACGCTCGCCGCGTGTTACTCATAATTCAAATGCCGCTGCGCAAACACTCCATCGTATCAAATTCGATGTCACCCTCGTTTAACTCGCGAGATACCAAATGAATTATAACTGTAACAGACTGTGTATCACCTCGGGAAGAAAATGCGCGAAGGCCAAGGCTGAGATCGATATATCAAACAGTCGCTTCGTATTTCATTGGCTTTTTTATTGCCGAGTTTTCGATGCCCGACCGATTCCTTGTAATGCCTTCTCCTCCCCATGTTTTCCTGTCTTCTTGATTTATTTGCAAAAAAATTTTTTCCAAACTGAAATTTCTTTATTCATTAAAAAACATACCGCAAAAATGATCAGTCTTTTATAAACAATTCTTATAAATTTTATAGATTTTACAAGTTTTAAATTTAAATGTATTCGATTCATTTTTATTTGGTTTTTCTAATTTATCAATTTGTATCTGTTTCAGGTAAGACATTTTGTTCCTTTTCATCGGCAAGTGTTGAGATGAATGCTACAACATAAATGTAACACGCCAGTCTTATGTATAATTTGCTGTTAACTTTTTCCTTGGATTAAAAATTAATACCGGATATGAGCGAGCAGTATGTCGGAATGTGAGGTGCGTTTAAGAGGAGACGTCTTTATTCGTTTGCGTGACTGTACGCTCACGCTGGAAGGCTAATTCGACATTGCAGAAAGATAACAAAAAAATGTGTACGACGGGAGAGTTATCGCGACACTCGCGCGCACAATCGGCATGGGAACGCGCGACTAAAGTGTTTCGCGATTCGCACACACTCTGTCGGCTTGTTATTAAAATAACGTAATGTTACATTTCTCCCAGCGAAATTAAACAAGCCGGCTCATTACTCTTTCACTCCGACCGCACTTTATTTTACGCAGGCTTATCGTCCGGACGACTAATTTCACTGAAAAAACTGTCCCTGGGCAAAAAAAATTTTCCGCTCCTCGGCTCGTGACGTTTGTCTTTTACGGACGACTTTTTTTTTCATCGTTGCTCGAGGAACAGCCATCGTCAAAGCCGTAACAATTAAAAGACGAACATGGTAATAAAATTACTTGACATCGTTCTCCGGTGCATATCACTGACCGCGGAATGCCTCGAATAACTTCATTCATAACAATTATGTTTTTCATTCGCGCGCTCTCGGATGTTCCGCCGGTTTCGTTATACCTGCCTCGTCAGAGGATTTCTCATGAAAGATCTAACTGTGTTGATTGCAGGAAATTTGAATGAATTTGAGTGAAATGATTGGCAATATAAAAAAAAGAGAAGATGATATCAACATTTGTACCTTGAAATTTTGTTTTCATTAATTGCTAGTTTTTTATACCGATAAAAATACGGCCAATAAATAGTAGACTTTATATTTTCAGTAAAGTCATAAAATTTTAATCGCAAACATTGAAATCACTTCGAACAGCCGTTCTTCGCAGACCGATAAAATGTCAAGACCTATAAAACTCCGGACCGAAAAGTATGGCATCATTAAAAACGTTTAAGCGATCTCAGTTGACAACATTCTTTAACCACCAGGGATAAAATAAAACTAGGCCTCTGTGGATCTCATCTCGCCGACATAATTTAAACCAACGGGAGCCTCGTCATTCACCTGTTTCGTCAGATGCAATTCGACAATATTTCTACACGTCCTTTCAGCCTCTAAGTTTTAGCCCGACCGTTATGGCGACAAATATTAATTAGCGAAATAGTATAAATCCCAGTCGACGTTACTCATAAACATGTAAAAATATACGGTTTCGTTATAATCGCTGTGAGTACTTAAAAAAACGACGGGGCTTTTAAAAGTGTACGAAAAAGAGGTGCACCACCGTAGAAATATATGATCCCTAGGCTCTTGGCGTGCGCTCTTTTTCTTCGCTAGGTCTTTTTCTTTCCGCAAGCAATCACCATGAATCTTATGTTAGAATCGGAGAACCCAGAAACCCCCCGTTGTGAAACGACGATCGGCTGACGCGTGGCTCTTTCGAACGATAAGCGAAATCACTTTTTATTCAGATTATAGGGGATAAAAACCAACTAGAGCATCGTTGGAATTAGCCCGCTAGAAGCTTGGGTTTTTCTCTTACATTTTATGGTCGATGAGTTGCTGAGAGAAGAAAATGAAGACTTTTGAAGAGAAACATTTTTTTTATTTCAGAGTGGGTTTAAAATGTGTTTTTTTTTTCGTCTGCAGCAGAGTTACAAAAAAACATTTCATCTTCATTCAATTGGAAAAAAGTGTTCGGTCGTTTTTCTGTGTTTGTCGTTTTGTCTTTTTTGTAATATCGATCGACTTTTTCGATAAACAATTTACAGGGACTGGGACTACGTAAGAGATAAACAAAAGTTGAAATTAAACGGAACGAATCGGGACGAAATGAGGGCAATGATTTATCAATCTTGCAATAGAGTGCGCTGATTGAAACCAGAGTCCGGATGGTTTTTTATTGAATGAAAATTGGACTTAGATCGACCCCTTCGATGTTGTGGTCGGAGCTGATAGATAAGATGAATTATTGTAGGGCCGTCGGTGAACAATTTCATTTCGTAGACTATTGTCTTTCTCCAATCACAATTGATTTATAGCGCGGCGCACTGCGGAAAGGGCTTATTACCGGCGGACCTCTCGACTTGTGCGTTTTAATTGCTTAATCGCGCATCGTCTGGCTTAAATAGAGACCGTTATTTATCCCGCTAAAATTGAGGTCACTTATCAACCTTGATCTTTCTTAATTTTTCTGTTAGCAGCTACTCTATTATAGAAAAATTGTGTAATATCATGTCGAAAGCGTTTTTTCGTCGAATTTTTGCAACTTCATTGAACTTAAAGAATAGACTTAACTCTCTCAGCCAACCTACTGATGAAATATAACATATCTAACTGTTTGGGTTCGGCAGATCTAGACGATTTTGTTTGCAACATTTTTTTAGATACTCGTGTTGTGAGAAAAAAAAGATTATTTCCAGTTTTCTTGATTCACAAAAAGTTAAAAATCACTATTTTTTATTAAAAAAGCTTTTATTCACTAGTAAAATATGGTAAAAATTGAAAATATTTTTTCATTATTGGAAAAATTAAAAAACTATCTGGGATCTGTACAGTCTCGACTAACCCATGCGGTAAATTGAGAGTCAAAAATGCATATTTTGTGTTTCGTTTATCAATCGCAATTTTTCAGTTAATAACTGCTTTCGGTTATAGAAAAATTGTGTAATTTTATGGCTGAATTGTTCTTTTCTTCAAATTTTTGAACCTCCATTGATCTTAAAGTGAAGTTTCAGAATTTAACTTTTTTGTTACGTATCAAATTTAATCTCTCTTTATTTGCCAGTTAATAATTACTCTATTATCAAAAAATGATCTAACGTTACATCTGAAGTGTTTCTTTATTAAAATTTTTTCATCTCTGTTCGGCTCAAAAGTGGATATTTTCCTTGTTTTATTTACTAAAATCGTAATCACTATTAATTTATCTCTTAGCAGCTTATCTACGATAGGAAATTATGTAATGCTGTCTTTGAAATGTTCTTTCCTTAAAATTTTACTATACTCATTCACTGAGCTTCAAACGGGACCCAAAAATGCATACTTTGTATTCTATTTGCTAATCATAATCTCGCACAATTTGTCTTATAACGGCCGATTTATCAAAAGGAAATCATGTAATGTTATGGCTGAAGTCTTTCCGTTCATTTTTCTTTTTAATTTTTTTTTCAAATCTCCATTCAGATATAAAGAGGTTTAAAAATCTGAACTTTGTATTTTACTTATCAACATTTTAATCTCTCTTAATTCATTTAATTAGTTAATGATCTCAAAACGAGACTTAAAAATGTATAGTCTGTTTCATCAATAAAAGATTTAGTCATTTTTCATATGCAACATAGTAACACCATATCTCTTGAAATTATTCCAAACAGTTGTTTCAAATATTCCAAGTGAAAATTTTTCCATTGGTTTTTGATATGATAAATAAAGAGATAGCAATTTTCATAAAACATAAAGCAATTTTAAATAATGATGACTTGGAAGAATTTAAAATGTTGTTCTGTATACATGAATGTATGCCACTTTCAACGATAATATCTACCTATAGTAAAAAAAAATTATCGCCGCTGTTCCCGACCTTTTTTCGGGAAGGGTAAACGAGAGTAAACGAAAGTATATAAGAGTAAATGAGAGTTAAAAAGTGTACTTTACAAGTGTACAAAATTTCAAGTCGATTCAACTCTCGGAACATTACCAAAAACAAAGTGCAAGCGTATCTCAGACGCAGTTCGCCCGGTGCACATTGAAAATTTGTACACACAATTGAGTCGATTTCGCAGCCTTGCCAATTTTTCTCAGAGCAGATCTTATTATGACAGACAAGTGTACAAAATTTAAAGTCGATTCATCTCTCAGAACATTACCAAAAAC
>JAAMPD010003044.1:0-11641 GCA_025266255.1 Trissolcus basalis
GGTGCGCATTGAAAATTCGAACACAGAATTAAGTCGATTTCGCAGCCTCACCAATTTTTCTCAGAGCAGACCTGATCATGATCTACAAGTGTACAAAATTTCAAGTCGATTCAACTCTCGGAACATTACCAAAAACTAAGAGCAAGTGTATCTCAGACGCAGTTCGCCCGGGTGCGCATTGGAAATTTGTAAAAAATAAACGTAAATAACGTAAATAAAATATACGTATAATATATTTTGAAATATATTTTTAATCATGTGGGAAACTAAATTGAAATGCGAATTTTTGTAAACATTGATTTTCATTCATTTCAAACATCTAAAGTGATGTTTGAAATTTCTCACATGAAACTTTTAATTATTCATGTCTCGAAATGAAAAAGTGGTATTTCGTTGGAAAATGTAGCGAATGTCAAAAAAATGTTCTTTAAGTTATTAAATTCAAATAATGAGTCTAATAAATTCGCACTACTTCCCTTATTCGATCTTGGTACAATAAAGTTACGCTCTTACATCTTTGCACCAAGGTACGGTAAGAGAGTCGTGAATTGCACCAGAGTGGTGCCTCTGGTATATGCTTGGTAACGCTCGCTAGATATCGCCAAGGTGTTGCATTCATAATTACGATGTATTTATTCGAGCGATCGCTAAATTTGCAGGCAAAAAATTATAAAGAAACCGAAAAGCTCGCGCTACGTTGAATGTTCTTTCACATTTCTTAATTTTCTTTCTCAGCTCTAAAATTTACATAAAAGTAATTTTATATATCTAAACACTTTGCATCAAATCCCAGTGAAATTTATTTATTTTTTTTCTCTTCTTCTCCTACCTCGGAACTTAAATTCAAACTTTGTTCAGAAGTGGTAAAAGAATTTAAAGTTGCAATAATGTTTCATTCTTGACATAAATTCGTAAACTCTTTGACACTTAATTCCTCTTCTTACAACAATCTTCTTTAATGACACTTGGTGCAACATGAAACACAATTGCCGCGTGTCCTGTTTGTTTTTCAGCTGAGACAGATTTGCGGTAGAGCAGCGCGTGAAGAGCGTCTTGCGCAATCATATAAACGTCATCACTTTTGGCTCTCTTCTCAAGATTAGATTATCAAAACAACGTAGAAAATGCTGGCGCTCTTATCAACGCCGGTGCAATTGCAAGCGCCGCTAAAATTTTTACCACGTCGTTTTTACAATACGAAATTAGTGCAACTGCGATACTCCAAGTTTCCCGTGTAAAAGGACAATCCCTCTGTTGAAGTAAAACATAATACGCTCGAAAAAGTTTCGTTACTTCAACTCACTTTTTATAATGTTTCTTTTATTAAAAATTCTATCGTTTTGCCAAGTTTTGTCGCGCTAATGTGAATATAAAAGTTTTTCAAAAGGTATACGATTCTGAATATTGTCATTTCAACCTATTTTTTGTTACTCGGATTTTAATAAAACGTTTCTTCAAAAAAATGTGTTCGTGATACTCCTTTCTTCTTTTTTTTTTTTTTTTTTTTTTCATATACATTATTATCTCAGTTTTAATTATAAATAATTTACACCCGTTTTTCCCCAGGGGTGTAAATAATTAATCGGCATTTTGACGTCAAATAACAGAAATTGATTAATTGCAAATGTCCATTGAAAATTGATTGGTTCTAAAATAATATCTATTTCCCGACGATGAAACGCGCGGTGCTAAAAAAAGTTATTGCAAAATCTTACAAAATCAATCGACATTATTTTCATTCATAAACATCATTGATGCAAAGGTCTGAAGAATAGACCTATAAAGAACTTGTTTCATCCATTCTACTTTTCATTGAACGAGAGTCACTATATTTCAAAAAACACCGTTTCTGTATAAACGTCGGCGCTATTTCAAATAGACGTAGGGTCATGATTGCATCGATTTATAGCGGGCTGTGGAGCATTATTAACGTGGCACATTCGAACCGATACAGTAATATATTATGACACACGTTTCCGTGGCGGTGGACACAAAAATGTCCGTCTGCCCGTTATCATATTACTCGACTTTAATCCTAAAATACGCAAAGGAAAGATTCGATGGTAAAATTGTTTACTCTGAAGGCGAATTGAGATTGACGAATTTGTCGATTTCATACACAAGCAAATTTACTACAGATAAACACAAATTCTAAGTGAATACTGATAACGACTCTTATCCTGATACTCGTTATGGTTCGAAAATTTGGCGAAAAAAGCATCTATTGACCTCAAAAATGAAACACGCCTGGCAGCTCTTCAACGTCTGCAAAAATGTTCTTTATTTTCTTGGCCCATGAAACACCCCAGTCAACTCGATTTTTTTTTCCGGCATATACGATTTGGATCTCGCATATAAGTGAATCGCGTATTTTAAACATCATAAAAAGCCCGTGAGACTTCAATCAGTTTCGTAAGAGTAATTTGAAGTAGTAAAATGGCAAACGGCGGGGACAAGAAAATAACATTATTAGAGCAATAAAATTCAGTGACGTCAAACCAGAGTGACAAGATAAATAAAATGGAGAGACAGAGATATGATAAAATGTTTCATCCTGGGTCTTGATGAAATACAATTTTCAAATTGATTTCATTCAGGGAAATTATTTGTGTACATAATCGTTCGAGTGATTTCTTTTATTTTTAACAGCACGTAAAACCAAAGCTCAGACGTTATTTAGTCGATTGGAACATTCTCGAGTTCAGTGCATTCACTACCGCAATTGTTGTATTCTGTAACAGTAATGTACAATGTTATTATCCTAGATAGGTACGCATCTAGAGAGGATTTTACTAAACCGTGTTGTTTCCAATTATACTCATCTTAAATGATACATTACAAATTCTATCCTGTAAATATCATAGTACTTAACAACCTTCATCTACTTATCAAAAATTTAAATCTGAACCAAATTTATAATTTCATTTTCTAACATATCTCATATAATATATGAATTTGTAAACGATCAAGTTCCGAATGACATGAAACTTGTCACCTCTGGCACATACTTGAAACATATCAAAATACTTCAACATTCGTAAAAATGTTCAGAATTATCATATTCTTTTGAGGAACATCAAAATTAGTCAAATTCTAATAAATTGTCCGAAAAAAAAAAATTTCATTTTTTTCAAATTTAATACGATATTTTGTCAAAATATCGTATTGTGCCTGAAATGACAGAAAAATTTTAAATCTGACAAATTTTAGGTATATTCAACTGAAAAATACTCATATTTCAGTTAGTTTTTTAGCTATAAATGCTTATGTTTTTTTATATAAAACTTCAATGAATAAATAATGATATATTTTTATTGACCTTATGACATTTTCAAAAAAAATTTCGAGACGCTCATTAGAAAGACCATAAAATGCTTTGTGTCTACCTTTTCGCAATTTATCACTTACAACACAGTGCGTAAATTAAAAGTGACCCGCTGGTACGTAAGATTTATTAAATTAATTAAGACTCTTAGCGATTATTTTTCATAAGCGCTAGTTCCATTCGAATTAGCACCAACTATCATTTATATTTAAATTTTGAACCTCGCATCTGTTGTTTAAAATCTATGAATGTTTATTGTTAAATTTTTTTTGCAAATGTTTTTTTATTCCGAAATTTTCTGTATTTTTTTCTCTCAATTTGGTCATCTTCATTTTATTGAATTCATCGTGAATTTGTAATGTAATTATAACTGTTACTGTAATTTAATTTTCTCAAATTCGCAACGAAAATGATACAATTAATAAATTTATTTTATAACATCAATTTTACATCACTATTATATCGTTCAATCGACCCGTGACAAACAGCAGAAATGCACTTATATTTTTAATCATTTTATCACTAAGTTGAAAATAAATGGAAAAACAGAAATCCTTTGACGGGCTTGCGATCTGCGTTGATATTAAATTAATAAATATAAATTCAAATTCGCTTGATCGTTCAAATTAAATGATATCAAACAATTATTTAAAAATGTAATTTTAAATCAGAAGAAATAAATTCCGAATGATTTCTATCCTTGATTATTGGTTTTCAACTCTAAGTCTATAATCTGATTTCTGAGCAGTTTCAGGTTTTCATTGGAGAGTGTATCAAAAATTATGACTACAAGAAACGTGTAGTTTGCTATGAATCCGTAATCCTAAGCTGGATAAGGTTGCTTGTTATTGACGTTGGATAAAGCAAACCGATTCCCGCGGCCATTTTTGTTCGCCGACATTGCTATCTATTGAAACATATGAGATTTTCCCATTAAACCTCCATTGCTGCGTATCATTTGTTGTTATCTTGTAATCGATATGAAGCAAATCTCCAGAGATGCTTAATGGCGCGAATATGTCTCGGTAGGAAAACATTCGTCAGAACAAAACCAATTTTTTATCTCAGTCAAGTGGGTCAATGAATTTGATTCAAGTTTTGCACAAAAAACTTTTTTTTTTCATCATCAAATTGAAAAGTTGGCAATACCACTAATGACATATTCTTTTTACCGGTTTTTCACCGGATCTTCATATTTCGTTCCGAAGTGACCATACAGTACTCACGTACCGCTCTTAAACGTAATTTACTTTTTTCAATTTTTCACGAGTTAAATTTTTTAAACGAAGAAGGTAAAGTCTCGCATATTGGAACGGTATCGGTGTTTTGTTTGTTGAGCGTAGCGCAGCGTCGGTAAATTGCATTTACTGTGCCGGAGGGTGCGCAAAAAAAAATTAATGAAAATAGCGCAGTGTCCGCCAATTTATAGAAGCACCCTTAGACGCGGGTTGTTGGAAAACAAAATTCGTTTTCAACCATTTAAGCGAGCGTGCTTTCTTCGACTGAATAGGATACGCTTTACGTGTGCGATCTGAAATGGCAGCATTAATGACGTTTTCATTTTAAAATTGTTCCAACCTTCTATATATTAACTCGATTGAAATTGCTCTTTGTTTTGTTTTTGCCTCTGCTCATTTGGCCACTTATTTTAGTTTCAGACATTTGATAAGTTATGTTAGACGTAAATTATTTAATTGCGTTTAATTAAGGTAGGACATACAGTACAGCCAAAATTGCATATTTCAAATGTTAATTCATTATTATAATTTCATCATTTTATGATTATTTATGATTTTTCGGGAACTTCGAAATTTTTTTTAAATTCAACCATGTGTATTTCTAATCGCCATAAAAACAACTTAGCAAAGTATAAAAATGTTTGACAAATTCAAATTCGAGATATTTGATTTTTATACTACTGTATGAAAATATATTCTTCGTGTATCTATATATAGGATTATTTGGCCTAATTTTTAAATTAAATGTCACAGTTTAGAAATAGTCAAATTTCTGTATCAGTAGATTCCTAATTAAAAATTACAAAAAGTCCCGACTATATTTTGCTGAGTCCAATGTCCCACCTTAAAGTGGCGCTCTTATACAAAAATTGAAAGGAGCTCCTTTTAATGGACACAAATATGAAGTTTGAACATGCGCGGATAATGAAAAAGGCCTTTGAATATGAAATAAGCATTGAAATGAGGATGCCAATGCTTCGAAATATGCCCTCGGAACAAAATAAAAAATATTCGAGCGCGCCTCACAACGAGAATAATGAAATGAGGAAAATGTTGAGGTCCCCTCTCTCGTTGCGAACGAAATATTTTCAAAATTGAAATATAATTTGTTAATTCCCATTGTCAAATTTATTTGCAAATATTTTCTTGCAAATTACAAAGAGTTTTGTAAATTGCATTGTTACGTTGCTTTGTAATTGTTCATTATCATTTTTGAATCTGAATTTATCGTCTGAAAATTTACGTCACGTACTAATTAGATGTACCTGCCACTGATTCGTGTTGCATTAAAGCAAATTTCAGAACATCAGGCTCCGCCCTCCTTTCAGATAAAATTTTAAGACAGCTTTCAAAGAGAAATTTCCCGAAAAGGAAATTTGTAGGTCCGCACGTAGGGATAACAGCTGTCACGCGAGCACTCGCATTGGAGCTAGTTTTTGATCTGGTTTACATGGTATACGTGTGTCTGTCGTTTACCACTATTCTGTTCGTTCAGGTTTCGTCAAGCTAATTAATCCGCCTTTGACACCGTTACTGTATGCCGAAACTCCGATAACGATCCTCCTAGCACCGATATTTCTAAATTGTTCAGCCGAGTTACGAACAAAAGCACTAACTTGTTTAGGGCACGTTAGAAACCAGTGCATATAATCGCCCCAAATTTATACTCAAGTTTCCGCGTTGTTCCTCAAGTTTGCCGGCTGTGCCGCATTCGACACGAAATCGCGAATTTGACTCAATCTTTGATCTTATGCGAACTCATCTTGGTTTCATTCCCAACAATAATCCACTGCGACGAACCTGAGCCAAACTTTGATGAGGTGTACTAAATTTCGGGTCAAAGCCTATGCATTATTGAAACTTGAAGAAACCGCACGATGATCGACAAAAAACCCAAAAAGCGCCTCGACTTATTCAATTAGAACACTTTGAACCAAAGGACTAAAGTTAAGACTTCAGTGACGGAGGCGATAATTGGTCAGGAGATAAAAATCACTATTTTCCTTTGAAGAAAAGTTGCAGACGATTTCGTCCATCACTCAAAAGCGTACTTTGAAGTTAGTTAACCTATCAAAATCGAAATTCGCACATAATAAAATGCAACAGTTCAAAACTGTTTGTTTGTTTTCAACATTCAAGAAAAATAACTGATAAGTTTTGTATAATAGTAAAGTGTTAAAATTTGATAATGAATAAATATCGTAAGGTGCTTTTCACTTGCATTTTACCGAGATGAAAGAGATGCAACTGTTTATTGACAAAGTATTTGGTGTGTTTGCCCGCATCTCTGACATAGATAAAAATATTTTGCGATGTAAAGCCTTTGTATCGAATGCTTCGATCCGGCCGGATATCACGCAAAAAAGAACTTCAAGAAATAGTGACCTATTATACGCTCTTTTCATATTATTTTCGCACACTATTTATCTACTTTATGATGTCCATCATTTCATTTATTTATTACTTTTTATTATTTAACATTAAACTTTTGAACATTTTCAATTTCATTCATATAGCCATTCAAAACCACACGAACAAAAATACGTGTCATAGATATGTATAATATAATATATTTTTTTACATATTAGAAAGAAAAATTATATTCAGTTTATACAAGATATATTTCGATATATATTTTTAATAGAATTGAAAATGTATTTAAAAATATATTTTATGTATATTTCATATATTCAAAATATAATTGTAATATTCTACATATAAATTATTCATAAAACAGCAATAAATTATATAAATAATATATGAAAAATATACAATTCAAATTGCAAATTTCAAAAATATGCAACATTTTTTCCACTAATGCATGATTTCTCAGAAAAGCAATTTTCAAATGAAATAAAAAATCATTTTTCACATGAAAAATGAACTCACCGATTGATGCTTCTCGTTAGTATATCCGGACCTGAAACAAAAAAAAACAGAATTGAATCAAAATTGATTGACAAATAAAAAATGCATTTTTAATGAAATAAAAATTATTTTTCAGCCAATTCTTGGAAAAACAAATATCTCACATGCAGCGTTGTGAAAACAAAATTTTAATAAAATAACAATTTTCGGTCGATCATTTGACAAAAAAAAAATTTTTTTTTTTTAATAATGCAAACGATCGAAAATTAATGAAACGAATATCTGATGAAGTTATATTTATTAAGCAGAATTAAACTGTGTTTGTAAAACGACGTTGTCGATGAATAAAAATTGCTTTGCGGGTGACAGCGTGCAGGGCAAAATTACGCGTTTCAAAAAGCAATATTAATCGTAATGTTTGTTTACATCACAATCGAAAGCATCAGGATAATTCCCGGCCGCGCCACGAAGAATGATTGCAGCCTGGTTTCGTCGCACGACTCGCGTTGAATGGCAAATTTATGAACCACCACTGACTGCTCAATTGGTTTGGTGTTGCCAGCTGTCTGACGCTAAGCGCGAATGAAGTCGAGAGAATTGACGTGTTTTCATATTTGAACCAAAAAAAACCGACAACCGACAAAAACGAGGGTCAACACGATCGTTATTGCTTGCAAATCAAAAATAAATTCTTCACGAGGTGGACCGATTTTTTAATTTATTTTCTCATACATTTTTGAATTCAGAACGTTATTTCAGACCGATTGACCAAATCACCTCAGATGCAGGATGTTTCTTTCCCGTCAATTTTCGAAAGAGTACGAAATTCAGTTCAAGTTGCCGAATGAAATTACTGGCTGAGAATTACAAATTTCATCACGTATATCATCTAATCTCATCGATACAAAATTTGTAAGAGAGACTAGGAAAATTCCTTGAATACATACACGATTGTATGCAATATCTAACAATACCGGCGCTATTTTCAAAATAACCGTTCAAATCAGATTTCTATTGTATAATAAAATTAAATTGAACGCTCTCGAATATGCTCGATTTTTTTATTTGAGTAGCAAACGGAATACCGATGAATCATAAAAGTAGTAAAACTTTAGAAATTGAAGCGAATCAAATTTATCGATTCTAATTATTTACTAAGAATTTGGGAAATTAATTTTCATTTGATTTTTTACATTTTAAATGAAATTGTTGGAATTATATTGTTTGACCTAACCGAGGCCGGCATCAATTCAGAATTACGATAGGGACTAGCCTGAGCCAAGGTTTAAACTAATAAATTATTAAATTCTGATTATCAACGTTAACCCTCATTTCAATATTAATGGGCGTGATAAGTCAGATGAATTTTCTTACACCTTCGATCCTGTACTTAATGACTCGAAATACAAAAGGCTATTTCGAAAATGTGTAACGACTTTCTTGCATCTTTCTTTATTTCACTTTTGCGTCATTTTCATCTCGGATGGTGCTACTTTTTTTCTCATCTGCTCGGCGATTTTTATTTCTTTTGTGCACAAGTACTTTATTCACAATGCAAACTCCAGCCCAGATGCTTGTCTCAGTTTCAGTAGATTCCGGAACGAATCTTGTTTATTTTGATACAAAGGTGAGAGAGGATGAAGGTAAGAAAGGATAATAAGATAGTGTTGCGAATGAATAAAAAAACAAACTTATTTAGTTATAAATTTGGATATCAACTACTTTAACAATGAGCCTGTCACGCTTTTCGTTGCGTCTTTTTTTTTTTTTTTTTTTTGATTTTGTAACCAATAAACTTCTCACAGAGACACAAATTTACGTGTGAATATATTCTAATTATATGTTACTCATATAAATATAATATATTTTTTCAATTTATTTATTCATTAATTTTTTTATTTTATTTTTTGTTTATATAATTTATTAAATAATTTTCAAATGTAGAAAATATTTTTTGAACTATATTTTTGTCGGTTTTATACCTGAGTTGATACATTCATATTTATGTATACTAAATATATTATTATTTACATGGGTATACCAAACCATAGCAAAAAATATTGTTTTGAAATTTCATTTAATAATTCAGCGATCCAAAAACTAATAGATGATAATCATATAACAACAATTCAAATGTATGTCAGAGTTGCTGACTAATAATCGTTGTAATAATCAGATCCAATCATTCTAGATTGAAAAACGTGAGCACATTATAGTTGGCAAAAAACACTGAACCGATGATAAGAGCTTATATAATTGAGCTTGGTAAATATTTAGCCTTAGATTAAATGATATGCAATGGAATATTGTTATACTCAAAACAGAAGTTATGGAACGTTATTGTGCGACGGTAAGCAATAAATATCAGTTCAAAAAGTCATTGAATGTTACGGAATTACATGGTTAATCCATTTGATGAATCGAGCGACCGAACAATCGCATAAATTTGACTGTAATGCAAATTCGTTGAAATTTTGCGTTATTCGAATCATTCTGCCAGGTCATTATTTAATCCGTTGCATTGCATTTGCAAACAGTGTTAATTAATTTTATTTTTAATCATAGACCAAACGCTCACTATCTCCAATAATAAAAAAAATTTCAATGTATTTACCATAATAAAGCTATCACGAACAAAAATATAAAAAAGATTTCATGGACTATATTCTATTTTGTTTTATAGAATATATATTGATATATAAATATTTATGTCTATATAATATATATAAAGGCCTATAAAATATATGGACTGAAAAATAAATATAAATTTTATCGAAAAAAAAAAAGTTTAAGGAAAAAAGTAAAATTAAAATATATTTATACGTATGTTTTTGACCCGGTGGAATATTGGTATATATTTGTGTCCGTGTGAAAAGGACCGTTTCGAATTTGCTCGCAGACTATATGTTTCATCGATCAAATTTATACTTCGAATTTCAAGTAGAAAATTGGTCGGGTCCGAAGTTTACTTTGTAAAAGTCAGTCAATCTTTGACGGATTATCAACAATGCAGGGCGTTGGTAAAAGTTTTGTTGTACTTTTTTTATAATTAAAACAAGTTTCCAACAAGGGTATCACGCTCAACAATACATGCTGATCGGGCGGAACTGAATGGCGACTGAGTCGTACGGGGTCACCATTTTGCTATTTTCTCAGTGTGATATAATCCAATAGTCATTTGATGTGATTGATTTTGATTAAATTAGCCGTAGCCTGAATACGTGATTAGTCTATCAAACTAATCGAAAAAAACCGAAAAAATTTGCAAGTGGATAGAAAATGATGTTGCAAAAACTCGAGCTTGAGTAAGAAAATGTTATTTAATTATTGTTTTTTTTCCTACGAGGTGATAAATTACTTTTTTTCATAATGGGTAAAAAAATTAAATACTGCATATTTCTCTGAGAGCTGAAAAAGAGAAAAGTGCATTTATCTTTTTGCACCAGTATATAAATGAACGAAAAAAAAATTTTTCACAAGTGGTTTCTAAAAACATTAATGATGCTTTTATCATTTAGAAAAAAAGTTGACGTTCGCAGAACACCAACGGTAGTTATCATAATTACAGAGACGTACAAAGCCGCTTCACAATTATGACAAGTGAGTATCATACAATCGCGCATGTAATTTTGTTGATTGAATTACCAGCGTGCAAGTTAATCATCGCAAACTCCTGCTTCTTTTCATTTCAATTATGAAATTCACACTTGAATCAAACATTATTCAAATACAAAGCGTAAAAATAAATTGAAATATTATTATGATCATGTACAAACAGAGAAGTAATAGACGTCAAAATGAACAGAAAAAAAGTGAATGAAAAACAATACAAAAGTAAATCATACATCTTAAATGATCATACAGTATTTTTGATGTTTTCCGTTATTTTTTGATTGTTGTATTTTGGCGATATTCTAAGGCTTCACCTGAGACGCAGTTCGCCCAGTGCGCATTGAAAATTCGTACACAGAATTAAGTCGATTTCGCAGCCTCGCCAAGTTTTCTCAGAGCAGACCTGATCATGACCTTCAAGTGTACAAAATTTCAAGTCGATTCAACTCTTGGAACATTATCAAAAACTAAGAGCAAGTGTATCTCAGACGCAGTTCGCCCGGTGCGCATTGAAAATTCGTACACAGAATTAAGTCGATTTCGCAGCCTTCACCAATTTTTCTCAGAGTCAGTACCTGATCATGACCTACAAGTGTAC
>JAAMPD010003045.1:0-11640 GCA_025266255.1 Trissolcus basalis
AATATGTAATATATGATATTATATTAGAATTTTTCTTGCTTATATTAGTAATTTTTACTACACTTCATCCTATACATCTACTTTAATACAAAAATAGCAATTTTAGATATAAAATTTCTGTTAGTGCGCGCAGTGCATTAAACATTACGAAATGGTTTAATTGAGTTAAACTCTGCAAATTCGTCAAATAAAGGTAAACACGTACATTTGGTAATATATAACATCAATAAAGCATTTTTCGTATTGTTAATGAATGCCCACCCTCTTTTTTTTCCGGTTGGCAATACACATTCGTACTACTATTAACTTCAAACACATACCATGGTCGAAAATACTGGTTTCTCTCAACTTACGTAAATTAAGGGCTTTAAATACTCTGTGTAATACGTGAGTATTACTAGATTTGTGATAATTACAAGACTCGGAGAACGCACAAAGCAAAATGGCTTACGGAGAATTATTTTCATTGATTAACCGTTTATTTATTGCTCAATTGTTACAATAAAATTCACGCTGATAAATTTTAAACAAAAAGCATCAAACGTTTATTTGAATATACATTTTACATTTTTGACATTTCAAGTTTGTACAGTTTAAAAAAAATTTACGTCCGACGTTTTTTCAATTTATAGCATTTTGTTTTATGGTTTAGAAATTATTATTCGGACATATTTTGTTATATAAACTCGCACCTATGAGAAAATCATTTTGAAGGGAAATTAGTATCAAAATAATAATACAGAAGTAGCACTTTAAGTGCGAATCCTCAGCACGGAATTGTCATTGGTTTCTGACATGTACATTTTTCTTGTGCGTATATCCTATAGCCGCAAAATTCAATGATACTTGATCTCCGCCGTTAAATCCCAACTGAGATTTTCTTTGGGGTTTAAACATTTTGTATCTGAATTTGCATTTACAACTTTAACTGTGAAACTTTGCTTGGAAAACGATTCAAAATAAAATAACTATCTTTACAATTGAGTATTATCCTGCGACCGAAAATATAAAATGATAAGAGGATTTCGAAAAACTAATAATTTCATAACCACAATGTAAAATACAATACACAATACAATGGAAAATACATTTCTTAAAAGCATAGATGACAATAGCACAGTTCTATTATTTTTCATGATTTTATTATAACTAAAACAGGTCTTATACAAAATGTGAAACGGTGAACTTGTTATCTGTATTGCAGGTAGAAAATCGACATTTGTTTTGATTAAGCTCCTAAAAGTCGCTTCACCAAATAACCTGGGAAAGCATAAATTCCACAAGCGACAAGTAGTGCTAGCAGAACAATGAACAAACAGCACAATATCCTCCACTTGTAATGCCGGCACACCACGAAGCAACAAGCTTTCCATGGATTTCGAAACCATGAGAACGATGTGTCAGGACGGCTGAAACATCACAAATAAGACTGCTTTTAAACTGGGATATAGCAATGTTGTTCACGAACTCAATCGCAGACTCAATTCACATTTTCTAACATCGTCATAGAATATTAACCGTTCGCAATATTATAAATATTTAATCCATCAATTATTCATCAAAAATTGATTGTTTTACATTTTCGTTATTGCCAAGGAAAGAAAGATTAAGATTGAACTTGGTGACGAAACACAGGGACATGAACCAGTTACTCATCGATGATGCTATTTCAAGGGAATAACCACAGATATTGATATTGATCTGCTTCGTGCCTATATCTACACTTAACGTCGTGTAATAATGACGAAGCTTTACAAAAACGGAAATCAACTTGTTACGAACTAATAACATTAATAACGTCTTGAAGCGTACACACACATTGGCTAAACTTATATAAGCAAACCATAAAACAAAACTGATTAAATGAAACTTTACAAAAGGTATCCGCTAACAAATATTTTTGCATTCGTAAAAGTAAATGTCTGTTCATGACTTCTATTTCAATTCAATAAATAACATCATTCAACCCTTTATTTTTGTCCCAGAGAAAGTGCTTCCACTGTATTGTTCTTTAGTTGGCAAAAATTTGATTGAACGAAACAAAAAAAGTATCGCGCAGAGTGAAAGATTATGTTTTATCTCGTAGCAATCAAACAAATGCCCGACAATCAATTCATGAGTATCAAAGAACTATTGTTCAGTAAAATCGATAACAATAATGATAAAAATATATTCAACATGTCCTACGTGTTTCAACGTTTTTTTTTTTTTTTTTCATTCCATCAAACAAATTACGCTTCAGGGATGTAATCTTTTTTGCTTTGACGTTATTTTTTATCATTCATTCAGACAGATTGTAAATGAGATTCGACGAATAATGAACGATAATTGTTTTTTTTTACTTTGGTGGTGGCAGGGGGTCCGGAGGATCTCTTCCTTTTCCCACAGGACTCTCTTTCGCTTCTGCAATAGGTACTATCGATATCTCCAACTCCACTTTTCCCTGCAATGTCAAGCGGTGCAATTTTTTACTCGTCTATTTTTATTTGTCGTTCAATCATTCATAATTTTGTGAGAAGTGAAATAAACGACGGCATTCAAGCTGAAGACACGCTGACGTGAATCAGTCGAAATCATGTCAGATGAGCATCAGTGAAAAATAATGTACGATTGCAAATTGTCATACCGCCGGGACATATTTCTTGGCGTCAAGAGTTCTGGTGAATGGCCACCATCCCCTCGTTCTCATAAGTTTGAACAAATTGATTGTAGGAGACGTCGGGTCCATTATTTTTAGAGTGCAGTTGTTTGAGTTTGCGCTCCCTTTTGGCATTTTCGACAGGTTCAGAGTTAGTGCACCTATTGAAACAAGAAATCGCATTATTTCAAAACTCTACTTCTTAGAATCTCAGTCTTTCTCCCACTTAAAAAAAATCCTTACCAGCTAAATTGTTTTATGAGTATATGCATATATGATTGATCCCATATGGACAAAAATATAGGTCAATTTTATATTTTTTATATTAGATATAAATTTGTAAGACTTTTATAAAAGATCTGGTCGCTTTACATCAAAAATATATATGATATATACGTGGCATTTAAAATTATATATTTGATTAAGATGTAATATTTACGAAACATAAAACATATATATTTCATATAATTTTGTTCATTTGGGATTAAGATTTAGTCAAACGACAACAGAATTCCAACAACCGCAGAAATACTTTGCAATTTCAATGACTGCACAGAAATTGAATTCGTAAAGAAAAGAGTATGATTCCTAATCTGAAGTAATGAAATTAAACAGAACTTGTATTCATATCTGTGACACAAATCACCTTATCTGGAAGCACTCCAAGCAAATTATATGATCTATCCCTGCATTAATTGGAGCTTTTGATTTGATGTGTTTGATTGTATCATGTGTACTGCCGACATGTGACCTATACAAGTTGCGTCTCAAACTTGAACAGAACTAATTGATGATGCAACTGCGACAAGCGCAGTGAATTGGGCAAAGGTAAACATACTATAATGAGCGTTGATTAAAATTGTTATCATAAATTAATAATCAGTATATTCGATTTTAATTATACACCAACGTTATTGAAATTAAATTTGATGGTGGAATAAATAACAGTAATGTTGCGAAGACAGAATGATAAAAAAAAAAAAAAAAAATTAGCGAAAATGTTTTATACATTCCACAGATGCTTTTCGCGAGGCGCGCGTCACGTTTTTATAAGCATAGTAAAAATGCCCCGAATCCAACCTAGACTACTCAGCTTTGTCTAAATGCCTCAGGGTGAATATATATGTGTGAATGTATATATACCTATACAAATCCACCAACTCCTAATTCAAACCAAGATTTTGCGCATTCAGAAATGTCACTATTGACTTTCCACATTTTTTTATACAACTTTTCACACAATTTTTTGTAAAATTTTTTTATACAATTTCATGCATGTAATTTTAAATTGAGTTTTGTTATTTACAGCATCGATTCGGGTTGAAATTTTCTTTAAAAAAAACTGTCATTAAATGTGGAAATATTCTGAATATTTTGCGAGGTTATTTATTTTTAATGCAACCTAGTGGTTCATTAAAAGATACTAATTTTTTTTTTTTTAGAAAATATATACTGCAAAAAGGATTAAGTTGTCGAGAGAGAAATCGTTATGAGTAATTGCGCCGGGATAATCAATGTAAAATTTAATTGGTCTCGGTTGAATACAAAGAGTGTAATCGAATAACTGGGTCAACGCACCGCAATGCTGATATACATATCATACAACAAATACAAAATCGATCAGGGTCGGATTTTATGAAATTTGCGTGTCGCCTAGTCAGAACGAGCATGAAAATCTTCACTGACATTTCAGATAATTGATATGGAGTATATTTCAGTGTTTCGATCGGTGTCATCTGATAATCCCTTTTATTTTCAACGCCTAGCTTTGTTTTTATCGCCCATATTTCTTAACGAGTGACAGATGCAAAGTGACTGCACTTTCATTGTCCAAGTCAAACACGCGATCAAACTTCCAACCAATTTGTTTTATACAAAAAAAAGTCCAAACTAATTACAATCCTTAAGAAAAAAAAAATTCATGTAAACTAATTAACCATCGTACATTTCTCAAAGCTACTTCTCGTACAATTAAAACATAAAGAACCAACCAAGAAAATCGTCCGGAGAGAAATGGTCGCTGTCCCAAACCTGAAGATGCAATTTACATGGAAATCGTTGTTCAGTCTCTTCCTTGGCGAAAAACGACGTCTTTTTTTTGACGATCATGACTTGTTCGGCTTTAAAATACGTTACACGAAAAATGAACCGCCAGTTGAAATTTCCCTCGCCCTTCAGCGAATTGTAGTGCACGTCAGTTTTTTGCATATTTTCATAAAGGATCCAGCTGAAATAAAAACGAAATTGAATTTAGAACCGATTGTAAATTCAGAATGTTGGTTATTGTAACAAGGTGATACAAACCCTTTGACGTATACGTCCGAGCACTTTTCCCTCGTGAGAAATTGGCTATCGACAAGTGGGACAGACTCAGTGTTCCATACAATTACACGGACCTCGTAATCTTCCGCAGGCTGGGGCGTAATGTCGACTGGAGGTCTCAGTGGCAGCTCGTTGATACGAAACAAATCCACCCACATCTCTAATTTACCCTGCAAAAATAAGCGACGCAAAAACGCGACGAGGTAAACTTGCAAATTAATCATCAGCCTGAAAATTGGATCTTCAATTTTGTATCATTTGGTTTATTCGCGGGCAAAGTGGCAGCGGTCAACAATTTAAAGCCAACGTCCACCCCGCGGGATTGAATAACTAATTCAAGAAAATAAAAGCCGGGCGTTGAAGCAAACACAAACAGTTTTTGACGCGGTTTTGTGGACTCCGGTTTTGAACTCGTCGTTAAGCATGAAAAGAAAAAAGCGCCGTTATTAATGCAAGCCTCATCGCAGCAACGAAATGAGATTTCACCATGACGTTATCGCGTACTTTTTCATTCGCTTTAATTGCCAGGATTTAATTTTTATTTCAAGAATTATACCCTGGTGGTTTTTGTGAGATCACAGCAAGCCTAATGAATGTACCTGTTCGAGTCCTGGTCTCGCGGGGTTAAGGAGCGGTCGTCTTTCAATGTGTTCCGGTACTAAGGGACATCCGCTAATGGGGAATTCGTCCCAATGCCAAAGAACGTTCAGAGCCATCTCTTCTTTAACTAATTTGAATTTCATTCATTTTTTATTAATTCGATTAAAAATATATATATATATTAGGTAAATGTACTAGTTATCGACAGATCAATATTATAAAACCAATCATCAACATTTTATAATTTTATATAATTTAAATTATTGAATATACAATTTTTATTTGAAAATCTTTCTCTTTTTGATACAATTCAACTTTCAGTAAATCTATGTTATAATTCTTTTTGCCTAAATTATTATTATTATTAATTAAATTAATTAATTAATAAAAATTGCAGTAAGTATTGTAGTTTTCCTTTTTTTTAAATAAATAAAAATTATAAAACTTTGATATTTCAATTTTCTCAAACAAAGATAAATCAAAACAAAACGAATTCAAATGATTGCGAACGTTATATTTTTCACTGTACTCGGAATGTGGATTTGTTTGCTTTCACCCCAACCATGCTGATCAATATCAATCAGTTGTGACTGCATGTCAAAATCTATATGAAACAGCAATGCACAAAGTTTTACTATTTTGTAAAGCATGAGATTCTTGCAATTGGCATGTTCAAAGTTAGACGAATTTCAATTAGTCTGGCTTAATTAAAAATTGTTTTTACATTTGGAAAGAAACAATTTCAATCCACCGTTCCGATTCAGTTTAACTTTGAAAGTTCTTTTGAGAAGCTGACCTTGGAGCTGGTCGTGATATTTTTGCGCGACGAAATAAAACTTCTTTTTGCCTATCTTGACACAATCCGAAAGGTATTCGGGTTGAGGCAGGTTGTTTCGGTGACACAAAAGAGCCAGTATCTGTGTCGGCTTTTCAGGATCCCGCCAAACATTATAGCCTGAAGAATGGTAGCTTTTGGAGATCCCACAGTGCGCCCTGTGTCTACTGTAAAATCGATTCTCAATGTCAATTATTGTTTCGCCGATAAAATCGTCCGCACTCGTTGCGTCATAATCCCAAACTTGAATCTTCAAAAGGTAGTCTTGAGGGAACGTCGCTTCTATCTCGAACAATCTATAAAAATAATATACATATGATTCATCTGAAAAATGTGATTCTTAAAGTTTTCAATGATTTTCTGTTTTTTAAAGTGGCTCATACCTTACACTAAAAATTGGATTTTTTGAATGATAATTAGTCATATTAATTTCTTTATTTATAATTAATTCTGTTACGAATCGTTATCCTCTGTCTAATTAATCTCTTAGTACTAATTTTAAAATTGTTTTATGCAAATTAATAAGTTAAAAAAATCAAATTTGAGATATTCGATTCAAAACTATTGTAAATACATGTCTTGTATATCTATATATATCATTTTTTTCAAGTTCTAAATGAAATATCTCAGCTAAGATATACAGTCAACGTTATTAAATTTTGGCTATAGACGTGTTCGTATTAGAAGATTCATAATTATCATTTCCCGCAATATCTTACCAGTTTACAAAATCACATTTTTCTTTAATAATTTCATGGACTAATTAAAAATGTATAAATAAATAAAATTCAAAAAGATTATCAATTCGTTGGATTTCAAGTTGTAATAAATGACATGAAACACCCTATATGGCCATGATAAGACCGGGATTAGAACAATGGCAGTCCACATTCGCATCAATTATTCATAGTGCTATTCTTGTAGCAATGCTGACCAAACGAGATCACACTGCGGTATTTACAAATGACAATGAAATTCGATTGTGCATACTAAATACCCCGGACGGGATCGGCCTCTCAAGGATATGTCAGCCCGGTATCCCTTGTTAACCCCAAGATTCGTGTCACCCCTTACAGAAAATTACTACAGCGAATTTGATAGTCCAAGAGATGTGAAGGTGTGAAATGCTATAAATTTCTTCAGTTACCCAAAAAATGTGTGACAGTTATACTACACACGTTATTATCACATAACATACAGTTTGGATTAAAAAGTTATGTTCACCATAAAAATGAGTTACATCACATTGTAATTTTACATTTTTTTTTAAGAATTTTTGTTCGTTACTACACAGACTGAAGGTAGAATAACCGTAATTAAAAACTGATGTCCGAACTCTAGATGTCGTTGGTGTAACTGTAACAAAACGAATTTTACGATAACTGCAAATACTGTAATTACGACATAACTGAGTTCAACGAGTGTGTTCTCCTAATAAGAATAAAAATGTTCGATGATTTCAGTTGTTTGAACAAATTTTATATTCAACATCGTTATCAGATTTAAAATATATTCGATTTGAAAAATAATTAATAATAAATGGAGTAATGATAATAATATATAATTAACATAATTTGATTTAAAATAAGTAAAGAAAAAATAAAAAAAATAAAAACAATTTTTTAGAAAATGTTCAAACATCAATTGAAATAATATGCAACAATGATGTACAACTTGTAATACGAAAAAATAAAGGTAAAATAAATACGTAATTCCAAATATAATTTCACATGAAAATGTTTTTTGTTATTACAAAGCCGTAAAGCCTTGCAGTAACATTAAATTCAGCGATACAAGTTTTGTAATAACTTTTATGTTCATAAGAATAGTCCTCCAGTGTCCAATTTATTACAAAAATCATAACCATATATCATCATCACAGTTACTACAAATAATTTGTTGGATAAACTCGACAAATAACGTATAACTTGGTGTACTATTTTGCGGAAATGGACTGTTTAAGTACTGGCACAGTGATGGTACGTGACGTGGTAACTTTTCTTTCGTGTCCGTTCTGTATAGGCGTTCTTCGGCACGTCCTTCAGCACATTAATTAGAGCAAATTGTAAATTGAATGGGTGCCCTTTGATAGTGCTATTGTACAGGCTCCGATTGGCACGCCCAGCCAAAACCGACGTCGACAATCCGCGCTTTCACATCCGCAAGATATTACGACCATAATGAAATACGCGTTTCAACCCTCAACCTGCAATTGATAACGCTCCGATTCGAGAATTAATTTTGAGCTTGCATTTCGTTTGCACCGGGGAATCCCACCACCATTTTTGGTCGCATGAACTCTAATTACCCACTGACGAAGTAACCAAGCTAAGCGTCTACCAACGGCTTCATAATGTTAATTAGTTTTACACGTCACTCGTTCGTGCGACAGCCAACGTCACGCTCTGCGTGTCGGCTCGCAATTATTTAACCCTCATTTTACGCTTTTCTCCATCGTCGTTCGAACATGCTTATTTATTGTTTATATTGACTCATAAAACAAAACGCATTAGAGGCCGTATGAAATTTCGCGTGATTTACTGCAAATAAAAATGAACAGACAATTTTTTTTAGTCTCCAATACTTTTTTTTTCTATTGGAGGAAATAAATTTTGTCCCGTTCCCATTATTGGGGGGTTACATATGGTCATAATTTTAACTCCAAGACTGAGGTCTCGAGAGATAAAAAAAAAGTTCTTTTTTCTGTAAACGAGAAATGTTTGGAATATTTTTATGACGAAACTTTTCGTTTTCACGAACTGTAGGAAAACACAGGCAGTATATCGTGACGGAATGATATTCATGCAAAATTGACAATAAACTTTTGCGTAAAACGATTCGCGTTTGGTCGCGCACGGCAGGAAAATTAAGAGGTCCTGTTTTGCAAGAAGGAAAGCCGTGTATCAGCCAAAAAAGTTTGTACGTCGTGCTGCCATAAAAGGAGAGAATATTGAGATCATAATAATTCGTAACAGATGTTGCGGCGACGTTCCACATGTCTGGTCGAAGAAAAAACATCTCCGCCACGAGGGAGGGGGGGGGTAATAAATTTGAAATACAAACTTTATTTCAAGGGTGTCGTAAAACAAGTTATGACTGCATTTTGCACTGCATTGTACCAAGTGAAATTCACCCGCCTTATTTTTCCATTTTCCTCTCATCAATTTTTATAATTTCTAAATTTTAATTAATAAGAAATTAATAATCAATGGGAAATAAAACGAAAAGGATTTTAATTAGTACTTAATTCATTGAGGTATAAATTTTTGGATAAAAAAGAAATTTATGAAAAAAGAAGAGAATTGTGTAAAAATTATTGAGAAAAAATTGTGAAGAACAAATGAATAACGTACTTGCCAAATATTGGATTCAGCTGATTGGGTATATAGTTTTTGCGATCGTTAATTAGATTTTTGCCGAGCCTAATGCGCAGGTACGGATCTGATTTGCCACTCAAAGGGTCGCTGGGTCGTAAAGCGATACCTATTATGAAAAATGTCAGCCTATTGAAAAATATTCGTCATTCAGCGTTCCAGAGCTCTTGATACCTTTTATTACGTAAAGTCGAACCAGTAAGTACACCGGCTCTTGTGACGGATAATCACTACATAATCCGTCAGCAACATTTTTACCGGATTTCGTTCGGTATTGTTTTATGTTTTCACTTTTCGGCCATTTGTAAAGTGCAATAAATCCCTGAAATTAAATGTTTTCATTATTCTTACATTACAGCAATTATTTTCAAGATGGGATATTGACTAACTCTAAGCTAACATATATTTCATTTTAAATTAAAAATTGAACAAAATGTTATATACAGATATACACGACATACATTTTTACAATAATTTAAAATCAAATATCTCGAATTAAAAATCCCATCTTAAAATAATTCTTGTAGTTTCAATTTGTTCTATATTTTTTAATTGTTATTTTTCATAAAATTTTGATTTTAACGGTTTTGAATTGATCAAAAATATTTGTTCAACGAAATGTTGATATTGAACTGAATAATTATAAGAAGTAAACGCAGGCAAACCGTTGCAATCAATCGAATCACTGAACCATACTTTGAATCTGCCAACATAATTATTCTGGTCGTAATACGGATCGCCACTTCGTTTTCCTTTCAGCAAATCAAAGCTCTTCAGTCTGTCTTCAAACGCGGAAAATTGCGGCTGCATCTCGAGTTCCGTCTGGTAAATCTAATCATCGCGAAGGAATTCATGAAATCCGATAAGCCAGCCAATTCAAAATGAGCTTAAAATGCTGAGCCGTTTATAAGACATCTGTGTACACCTCGCACACAGAGCACTCGCCAAGAGATTTAAACACTCTGGACATTTACCTTCTTTCACTTGCAATCTCAAATATTGTTAGCAACGCTTACCGTAAAAATAGCTATTTTCTTCCCTGGCGTCGCTTCCGCCTCGGCTTGTTTACCCTTTTTGTTTTTCTCCGCCTGATAAATGAGCTCGTTATTGCGCTTTGTCGACTCAATTATTCTAATCTGCGTATTTTCTCACCTCCAGGGACGCGTAGTATTTGCACCACCAATCAAGCGTTCCGTCATCAAACTCGTCGTTTTGCAGCACCGATTGTATCCAACCATTTTTCCTCTTTGTTTTGAAGTAATTCTTCCAACTGCTTTTTATAATATTGGTGACTGATGACATCCTCGATACAGACTCGATCCCATTTTTTTGTCCGATCAAACTCAAGTTTTCTTCCTTGTGCACATCATAATCGAAAGTGTACGATTTCTGAAATATTTCAAAATTTCATCATTTCACAAGTTTGAATTTTTCATTTAAACGTGCCATTTATTTATTTTTTTATTTTCGTAACGAGTATTTCATACGACATTTTTTGTTGACGATTTTTAAATGAAGAAAAATTGGAGCAGCAAAAAGAGTTTGGGAAATGAATTTGATTTGGCACCGGTGAGTGGGAAGCTAATTTGAATACATTTTTTACTCTAATGTACCAGCAGAAAAAAATCAAGCGCTCTCTTTGTTGTATAAAACAGAAGCTGAATGCAAAACATAGATCGCAAAATGTAGAGCATAAGCTCATTATTTATAAAACAGCATTTTTTTCGCATCGACGCCGAACTAATAATCAATCTATTTGATATTCAACTCGTTTTTTTTTTACTACTCTATATTGACTAATAGGTCGAATTTCAAATATGAATTCATGAGAACAATTCTTTTTATCGTTGAAAAAAAAAAAAAAAAAAAAA
>JAAMPD010003046.1:0-11644 GCA_025266255.1 Trissolcus basalis
ACATTTCGTTTGTTTTACTGTATGATTATGAAATGAGCTTAACGTTTAAATTACAATTTAATATTAAACTCTCCTTTAAAGTTAAAGGGAAAATCGAGAAAAGGTACAGAATTATTTTCAAGTTAAATTTGTTATATTTTCAAATTTATTTTTCGGAGGTTTATTAAGAGCAAGAGTCAAAGATGCCTAGAAGCCTAAGAATTCTGATTTTTATGATTTTAATATTTAATATTTAATAATTTTCAGTGCACATTTATTTGGACAATGCTCACTTTGCGGCTCGCGGTGATTCGGACGTTTACGCCGACGAACGATTTACGCCAATTTATGAAATTTACGAAATTTTAAAGGATATTGCGCCCACGTTCCATCTATGCAATTTCAGGAAAAGAGACGAAAGGTATTGGGATGCACCGTTACCTACCTGGTAAATTGTGCGTTGAATTAGAGTAAGAAATTATGTAAGACTCCAATGTAAAACTGTAAATGGCAATAAGCGGAGCTTAATTATCAACCTTATTTCTTTGAGTGTGTTTTTTCTTTCGTGAGCATGAAAAAAATAAGATTTGCAATCTTAAACTGTATAAAGCGAATAAAGTGAATTTACAAATTCATTATTTTAAGTAATTGAACAATTACTTTTTTCCTTTCAACAACTGGATGATGCGGTTTACACAATTAAGCGTTAAACAAGCGGGTAAATAAAATGTGGATAAACTTAATGCGGGTAAACTCAAAGCGGGTAAACTAAAAGCGGGTAAACTCAAAGCGGGTAAACTAAAAAGCAGGGAATCAAGAGCGATAGACAAAAGCGGTGTGTTCAGCGCGTGCTGCGATTGTGAACTGGCGTTGCGTCGCTGTTGCGCTGCAGCGGTGAGGTAGCGCCTTATCAATTTCTCATTAGTAAGTTTTGTTTTAAAAACAGTGATGAATTCACCGTTCTGATTAAAACTTAAATTTGGTGAATTCAAAGTAATATTCTACAGGGCCGCACTTTTCTCAGGAGCGAATTAATGAAATGAAACTTTTGTTTTTGCAGAAGTTAGAATTTTGTCACAGTGTGACTTGAATGCAAATTTTAATTGAAAAAGAAAAAAAAAACAATTTTACAAAATTATTTGTTGCAATTTTGTAACAATATTCAACATTCATTTCTTATTCATATTATTTTTATGAAATAAAGTAAATAGTGATTGAACATGGAGATTAACAACGAAGAAAATAATGGGAAGATAAAAATCAGTGTTTACATGTTAGTGTTGACCAAAAAAAATTGGTCCATATGCGTCCTTAATCGTGAAATAATGAAGAAACTGGCTAGGCATTTTTGCCTGCCCATTGATGAATTTTTGAATTTACTGAAAAGTTTAGACAAAATAGGTTCGGTCAATACCTTTCACAATCGGGGCTCGCAAAATCAATCTAGCGAAAATAATGATGTAAACCGGACTCCGAATTTTGAAACTGAAGTTAGCCAAATCGATAAAGAAAAAAAAAAGGCTTGAAAAACCAAGCGCGAAATATTTAAACCAAAAGAGCAACGTCAATGAGATTATAGCGGAGGAAGGGGATAACGAGACGGAGCTCGAAGATAACGTGAGCGAAGAGGAGCCGGAAAACTAACTCCTCCCGTGTTAACAAGAGATGTTAGCACGATAGACACGGGAGGGCAAACAAAGCGCTCATGCCTAGAAATTGAAGTAAAAATTTGTAACGTAAAAGCAATCATTGATATTGGAAGCATAATATTATGCGTGCAGATGGATTCGTTGATCAAAATGCCGAAGCCTTTTCCAAGTGTGAAACATTACCCGTTACTAACTTAACAATTCTCGGAGCTACGGGAGGCCGATCCGTGAAGGTTAAGAAACAAGTATACACGGAGATAGAGCTAGGAAAATTGAAGTGTACGGAGATATTTTTGATTGTACTAAACATACAGCGTGATTGTATTATCGGTACCGACGTCTCATTAAACTCTTACGCTGGCGTAATTGACTATGCTTGAGATACTCTAACTCTCGAACAAGAAACTCAACCCTTCACACTTCACTAGAGCAATTCGCGTGCTAAGCAAGACCCTTAAATCTGTCAAATCGAAGTCAGCAATGAAGAATTAAATATGAAAATTGATGAATGTGAAAATCTGGATAAAGAATCATGAATGATACTTAGAAGATTACTCGAAAAATATATGTGTCTTTTTAAAACAACCCCTGGACGGATGTTAATTTATCAACACAGATTCCACATGAAGAATCCAGAACCACATTTTTTGAACCACACATTTTGAACCACATTTCCAGAACCACATTATTCAAAAAAGCTATCGAATACCCATACAATACCGTGAGCGAGTAGACGAAATCATTAGAGAAGAATTGAAAAAAAATCATAGCTCCCTCAACTAGTCCATATATAAACCTTCTGGTGCACTGCGAGTCTGTCTTGATGCACGGAAAATGAACGAAAACATGTATAGAGATTTTGAATCACCAGAACCTATTGAGATTTTATTTCAAAGATTCCATGGAGTGAAATGCATGTCTAGTTTTGATCTCACCAACAGTTTTTGGCAGGTCTCATCGAACCCAGACTCTCGTTGATACACCGCGTTTTTATACAAAGAAAAGACATACGAATATCTAGTGACTCCTTTCGGATTCAAGACAAGCACTGCGAGTCTGGTACGAGGTCTGAGCATCGTCTTGAAGGGCCTTGAGGATTTGGTAATTGTTTATGTCGATGACATTTTGGGGATATCTGTGCGCGATTCACCTTATGTGAATCGGCCTTGGTTTAATTTCAAAATCAACGAAAAATGGTATTTTTCCTAAAATCAATTAATGGTCATAAACAACAAACTTTTGTTTATTTTTCGTCTGACCCATAGTGAAAACTCGTTGTTTCGGTGTCGATAAGTATGCGGGAAAGTTGTTCTTACGCACGGTTACTTTTCCGCACCGATCATCTGCTATTATGCCGATACTGGCGTTTTACGTAGGACAAACCTAACAAAACAAGCGTGAATGCGTGGTTGGCGGTCGTGCCACTGTCGTGCTAGAGATTTCACCATCCATGAGGTTGGTATCCCTAACTTTTAACGGTCATTTCACTCAAGAGAACTCAGTATACGAGTACAGACCAGTCTAAAAGTCGTGCGATTTTTCTCGTGTGTTTTTAATTAAAATGGACAAGGAGCCGGATAATATTTCACAATTTGAAGAGGAGATAAACGGTTTCGAAGAATTGGGGGAGCAGGAGGTGAATAACCTCAAAGAATTTGAAGAGGAGGATCTCGACCCAATCGAGGAGGATCTGGATGACATCGAGGGGTTGGCGGCAGAAGCGCGTGGACTCTTGGTTCCCGCGGTTTCGGAACATCGTTACAACATGGCTTACAACAACTTCAAGAAGTGGACACTCAACCGCGTGAAAAAAATTGACCAAAAAATTTTGCTTGCTTATTTCAAAAATCTGCAAAAGCAATTCAAGCCATCAACTTTGTGGGCAATTTCATCGATGCTAAAAAAACGTTGGATGTTTATGATAGAATAAACATCACCAACTACAACGAGTTGTTTACCTTTCTCGAGAACAACTCCAAAGGATATGAGCCAAAAAAAGCAAAAGTTCTCGATGCGGAACAAATGAAGACCTTTTTGGACAACGCTCCCGACGACAAATACCTGGCTGTGAAGGTAAAATTAAAAAAAAATCTATTAAAAAAATTAAAAAATTGAGAAAAAATAAAATTAAAAAAATCAGAAATTACAAAAAAAGTTGTGTTGATACTATGAAAACTTAAACAAATAATTTCATTTTTTAGGTTGCTCTTATTTTTGGGATCAGCGGGGCTTGCAGACGTAGAGAGTTGCATAATTTAAAAATTCAAGATGTCGTCCACGAAGGAAACTTGATTGTGGTAACCTTACCGATGACAAAGAACGGTGAAGCACGTCAATTTTTGATTGACAAGGAGTTTCAAGAAACCGTTAGTAAATACCAGCGACTCGGACCGAAAAACGCTTCCACCGATAGTTTCTTTTACCGCTACTAAAACGGACGTTGTACGAACCAGGTCATCGGACTAAACAAGTTCGGAGAGATGCCACAAATTATCGCCAACTTTTTGGGATTGCCCGATGCCAAAAGTTACACGGGTCACACATTCCGAAGATCCTCTGCCACCATGTTGGCGAAAACCGGGGCTGACTTCTTAGCGGTGAAACGCATTGGAGGATGGAAAAGTTCTGCCGTAGCCGAGTCCTACATCAAGGATTCTCGAAAATCGAAGCAAGTCGTCAGCAGTGCAATCTCAGGAGCGATCACAGGAGCGCAACCTATTGCGGGCCCATCATCCTCGGCTTATTTTCAGTCCACTGTACTTCTTCCAGAGCTCAGCATTCTTTCTATCCTGCTCAACAGGCATCTCGCACAGGTAAAAAAATTAAAAAAAAAAAATGTTTGATAAATATCTTTTCAGTGTATAATAAAAAATTTCATTTCTAGGAGCAGTACCTAGTATATCTATATCTTCTACTTTCTCCCGTTGTCGTCAGAAATACTCCAATTACAATATTTGATTCACTGGGCTAAACTTGTGGAAGCAACGTTCATTTTGTTGCAAGGAAGAATAACCATCGAAGAAATTGATCACGCAGATCTAATTTTGCATGAATTTGTTCAAGATGTGAAACCATATTATGGCATAGCAGCCATAATGTACAATGTTCACCAATTGTTACACCAAAGCAAAAAAGTTTTGAATTGGGAATCGGCTTTACTTCAAAATGGCTTTCCATTTGAATCTGGGAACAAGGATTTACTGACAAAAATTGAAGTGGCTAGAGTTCGCAACCAAATCTGCCAGTCTGTTTCAATGGCGTTCAGCATGGAATTCATAAAAAGTCATATCAATCAGGAACGTCTTGCATTCGCTGAAAATTACGAGATCCTTATAAATATGAAAATGTCTTCTAATAGTGTTAAATATGAGGACACTAGATACTTTGGTAAACGTGTAATTGTTAATGACAATGATAACCTAGCTCAAAATTTGCCTCACGACCCTAGCGACTATTGTATCTATCGAAGAATTGTACGTCAAGGTTGTATGTACTCGTCATCACTTCAACGGAATAAAAGGTCAGATAATAGTTTTGTACAACTGCAAAATTGTACTTATGTTCGGATTCAAAAGTTTTTACTGAATCAACGCGCCGGAAATAAAGTAATTATTGCTCAGAAGTTGCAAACATCAGATGCATTCAACAATCAATGTATAATGATGCAACAAGTAGATGAAATTTTTTAATAAACTTTTGATTTTTGATACTAGAAACATTTCCAAACCTTGTGTATATTTGGATCTGAAAACAAGAAAATTGGTATGCACCGTACCGAATAAATACCACTATCATAGTCATGAACCAATACTGGTGTAATAAAACTTGACAATGTTTCATCAACAATAGAACATAACAATATCAATAACGCTTATGTTCCAGATTTTTTTCAGTTATACATTCAAAGATAGAGAATTTTGAGAGCTTTAGAAAGTTTTAATTAAAATTTTCTCGTTTTCAGGTTCATTTTCAAGAATATTAAATAAACATGAAAACGAAAACTTTTATTCACACCACTTTCGAGAACTCACAGTTCTCGATACTTTTTTATCTTTTAACCTTTTAACCTTTAATATACCTAAGACTCCCATGGAACCAAATTGGCTCCGGAGCGTTTTTGAGTTTTTTTTAAAGATTTTATTACATTTTATGATTGCAGAAATGTTTTATATTAATATTTTATATTTTTTATAATCATATTCATGCAAAAATGTTGTTATTATGAATAAATAATAACAATAACATCTGTTTATGAATGGAATTTGATTTTGACAAAAAAGTGCTTATTTTTTCATAAAAAATATTGCTAAATATTGGCGGTTGTTGCGCTCATCATCTGAGCCACCTAAAATTGTTAATTATCATGCGATTGTTGTTGCGTTTTGTTTATATGAACGCCTGGTAACCAACAAACTAACATCACCAAAGTTTTACCATATTATTTTTATTATTATTAACTTTCGTGGCGATCACAAACTGCACAGTTTTGCTCGCGTTTTTCAACGCATTCTCTTTGTTTTCTTGTTTTGCTTTCTTTCTCTTCTGTAATCACTTTTCACTAATGTTAAAGTTTATTGCATATGGCTTTTTCTTTAATATTTCTCAAATTAAATTAACTTTAAATTTGAATTTCTCAACAATTATATTAATTCTTATTAGCCAAATTTTTAAAATAGTTCATTATCAATCTTTCAATTTGATTAATTATTTTGCATTATTAAATTTCGCCAATTTTGTCAGAGAACTAACCGCTTGGTGAGCATCGTGAAAAAGGTAGAAAGAGATCAAGCTATATTTGTTTTGTCCCGCCAATATTGAATAAATATATATTTATAAATATTTTATGTTGAAAATTGAACGTAAAATTCATTCTTACATGAAAGTGGCTAATAACATTCATTTTATTACTTGTTCTGCTGCGTAGTGAAAAAGAGTTTGTTCAAACGCTTTAATTGTAATAAGCAATAAGTTTATTTATTGAATATTCATGTTTTTCTTATTGTTAATTGAGATAATATTACAACAGAGATATTTTTTAAATGTTTTAATCATTTGTTAGTGTAAAATTGAGCAAAAAATTTATTGTAAACTGAGTCAGAACATATTTTTGTAATTATTAAAATATTGTGACGATGCTTTTTGAGCTGCGTTAAAAAACAGAGACACAGTACGTCGTTATCGTTCTCGAAAACCAACAAGAGAACACAAGTCTGGGTCTCGATGAAGTTCCTGGTGAGTCAGATTTAAGATCTAGGTTTGAGTATCGCTATGTTTTGAGTTTTTGATAAAGTATGTATTTTTTGAGTAATTTATTGAGATTTTATTTGAGTAATTTTTGTAGTGACTTATTGGGATTTATTGAGACTTTATTAAACAATTTTTGTAAAGACTTTATCAAGACATTTTTGTAGTGTTTCGAGAAATTTTTGTAGAGATATTGAGATTTTATTGAGTTTATTGAGTCTTTTGTAAAGAACTAATTCGGCCTAAGATTGAGTATTAATTAAGTGAGATTGAGCATTTTTAAGTACTTTTGAGGTTTTTAGTTTTTGAGTATTGCGTTTTTCGAGTTTTTGAGTCTTTTGAGTACTGTTTTTTGAGAATTATGTTTTGAGTTTTAAGAGCTCAATCTGAATCGATATCGGGATGTTGGTTGTTTGATACTCTTCTCGGTACCGATTCCAAAAACTCAATCTGGTTTAGTGCGGGAATGTTGGCTGTTTGATGCTCTTTTCCGTACCACGCCATAAGCCCAAGTATCGATAACGGCAACGAGAATTCAAAATTAACATCTGTGGAAGTCGACTTTGAATTCATTAACAACTGCTGGTAGCACCCGTTCTGCTATCGATACCACAATTATTAGTGAGAATTGTCACTAATCCATTTTTTCGAGTCGTAGATTGTTATTCTGATCGTCGGGCGGACCAGGCAGCTGTTGCACCACCGTGGGACAGCAGCCAGATTATCAGGCAGCCTGGACCACTTCAAGGATCGCTCCGCTGCCAACTGGAGCACGCCCCGGCTTCCGAACTCTCAATCTGCGAACCGTCTCTGTTAGTCAGTCAGTCGTCAGCCCACAACATCTGTACGACGGTGGAGTCTGCAGCTTGATCGAGTACTACCGCTGATGAGATATCGCCTTTCTGCCGATATCGTTGCCGTTTTGCTGTCTGTTATCAACGTGCCCTGCTCCGAACCTCGAAGGCCTTCGAGAACGGCGCCACTCGCCTGTTCGTCGTAGCATGAAAGGGGCACCAACGCTGAACCAGGGGTCTTACCCGTGGTGGTCATTTCCCGTGGAGGAGCTAGTCTTCGTTTGGTCAAGATCGGACCCATAATCTATTGCAGTTGGATAGTTTGCGTATCTGCTATCGCTGTCGAGTAGAGGTCCCTATAGAGTGCTGTCCTTCAGGAAATGAGTCTCTCTGGTCACGGGCAGAAGCGGAATCGACAACGCGGAGGCCATCCCAAGGGCCCTGTGGATGACCAACAACAACAACAAAGAAAGAGCAAGAAGAAACGACATCGGAATTCGACTCTGGGAGTCGACAACGGTGAGCGAGAATTCAAAATCGCCGCCGTACTGACTTGACTGCAGCGGTGGGGAGCGGAGAGAGAGGGAGGTAGCGCGGGACGTTTTTGAGATCTCGTTATCGATGACACCTATAAATACGAGGTCCCATCTACGGCCCAAACCATTCGAATTCGAATTCGGAAATTGAGTACCGATTGCGAACCTGTTTCCGTCTGTGCTTTTCGTTTTCGTTTCGAATCCTGGCTCAAGGAAATTGATTTTCGACCGTTTCGCTAGTGGAAGTTGATCGAGACCTGACTATCGCGGTTTCGTGTGTGACTGTGCAACTCTGCTTTGGCGAGCTCGAGATCTAGGGTCATATTCCGTTCTGTTTTGCGTTTTCGACAATTTGTAAGTTCGTTCCGATTTATTTTGTATGATTTTGTAGTTTTCAATAGTAAAGTTTTTGTTAGAGTCATTTGTAGTTTAAATAGCGATAAACTAGTCACTAGCTTGCACACAAACTCAAGGTGAAGCAAACGGGCGGAAAAGTTTACAGTGTTTTGGTTGATTTTAAGCGTGCTTTTGACTCCATTCCACATGACTTACTATGGTTACACTTGTTACAAATGGGAGTTAGTGCTAAAATCTTGCAAATTTTAAGTTCCTTTTATCTTAATGCTAAAATGTCTGCTATTATATTGGGAAATAAGACTGACACTTTTGAAATCAGCGAAGGAGTTTTACAGGGAGAAACTTTAAGTCCTTTATTATTTATCTTGTATATATCCGATATTGATGAATTTTTTAGATGTAGGGGACACGATGAAATTCAATTGAACAACGAGATAGATGTGATTGCCTTATTATACGCAGACGATCTTATTATTTTTGCACATACTCCTTTAGATCTTAAACGAAAATTGGTAACACTCGAAGAATACTGTCGTCTCAAAGGTTTATGTGTTAACGAATTAAAGACCAAAGTAATGATATTCAAGAAAGGAGGTAGACTTAGAGCTTCAGAAAAAAAATTTATGTACAAAAATAATTCCCTTGAAATTGTAAATACTTATGAGTATCTAGGTTCCACGTTATCTAGTTCTACCTTAGGCTTAACTTCTACCAATTCTGCAATTTGTAAAGCGAAAAAAGCCCTGGGAGCTTTGTTATCGACACTTAACACCGCTAAAGTCGACTCCTGGCAGACTAGAATTGAGCTCCTAGATAGTACAGTTTTTTCTGTACTGCTCTATGGTTCCTCTATGTGGGGCCTCCATTATATCGGCGAACTAGAAATCATCCAAACTGACTTTTATAAACAACTACTTTGTCTTCCAAGAAACACGCCCCATTGTATTGTTCGTTTGAAATGTGGTGCAACGCGTATCGCGCTCAAAGTACTTTAGCTTGCCTGGAGGTGGGTGATTCGGGTACTCGAACTTCCCGACAATCGCTTACCAAAGATCTGTTATATGCGACTTATTAGTGCCTCTGTGAATTCACCGAGCTTCAAGTACAACTGGGTCTGTCAATTGAAAAATATACTTGATGTGATTAATTATAGCTGGATTCTGAATGAGACTGACCCAATTGTATGGAAGCAACACGAACCACAAATCCTGAGTACCTATGACAACTTTCTCCGCGCCCAAGATTATGATGAGGCTTTGAAGTGTAGAGCTATGCAGATCGGCTTTGAGTACACAGTCAGCTCGCCATTTTTGAATTTTCGTTGTCCACCGTACTTTTGTAAAGTGATGGCTCAGCTGAGAATGGCAACAGTCTATGTTTGTAAAATTAGTATCAAAGGTTTTTCTTATTGTATTCGCTCCAAAGAAATTTGCTCGATCTGTAACCTCAACGAGCCAGAGACCTTGTCTCATTTACTTCTCAAATGTCCACACTATTCGCCTCTACGTTCTCATTTTATAACGCCATTACTCAATAACCAAATTTTTTCCAATGATCAAGATACTCTGAAGTTCATTTTAGATTGCAATTCTTTCAAAAAGATACGAAATGTTTATTTTTTCACTGCCAATTGTCTTCGAATTCGAGCCTTTTTACGAAACGAATGATTGTTATTTATTCATGTGTATGTTATTTACTTGTATTGTATTTCTTTTAAACCCTCGCTATGGGGATAGAACAATGTAACCCCAAGTTCAGCAAATGAATTGAATTCGAATTTGAAATAAAATCTGAGCTTGCACACAAGCACTAGCATTTGAAGTCTGTATTTTAGTTTTTGAGTTCAAGTTTTATTCTATCTGACTTGCGATATCGATAAATTAGTTTTTCAAATAAAGCAAACACAATAATTGTGAATTTTGTACTTAAATGGACGCATTTTTGTATTGTAAAATTTGTATCTGAAGATCAGTGTCCGGTATCGTTATCGAGACACGTGTTTGCAACCGCTATCTTTTTGAATTTTGATTTATCGTTTTTGTATTTTGAGACATGATTTTATTGTTTGAGCAACTTATTTTGTATTGTATTTTGGTATTTTTGTATTTTTATGAACCAATGAGAGAGCCAGACAATTATTGTATTCTAGTATTAAGTGTAATTTGTGAATTGTTAACTTGAAATTTGTCCGTGGTGACGAACCGGCTATAATTTTTTTTTTTGTGTAACTAAAGGACCATAGTTTCATGATGAATAAATTGTAGAACCGGTTCTAACAATTCAGTTTATTTATTTTTGTTTTTGTGATACGTAAATTCCTATTTTCGATTTTCGCTTGTAATAACCACTAAATGCAATCCTTGCCTAGTCTTCTGAGTCAGATTCCGTATACAGGGCCAACCCTTATGGGATTTTGAGATACCGTTTGTACGTTAAATTTTGAGTTCGGTAAGTTCAAGTTTCTTTTAACCAATTGGGCAGTGGTTTTCGATAGCGATAACTAGATATTCTCGGTTTTGTTTAATTTTATTGAGCATTAATTGAAATGAAATGGCGATCCTGGACCAATTAACAACTTTTTAATCGTTATCGGGAATTGCACTTGCAAGTTGCTTTCTGAGTAGGACACCTCTTATTTAACGTCGCGAAGAGTTTCGTTACCAGCGCGAATGTAACGTTACAATATATTATATAATATATATATTTCTCAACCTGTAAGGACGGTACAATATTTCATTTCATTGAACTTGCTGTCAATACATCCCATTATTATAAGTTTGTTAATATGTCATTATGTTGACAGATATTATAGCTATGACACTGCGATCGGAAATATCTAAAAATTGGTTTTGCTGTATCACCATCGCATTTTAAAGACTCTCTGTTTTATGCCTCTGTAACGGACGGTAGAATGGTTGATTTTATTGAACTTGCTGTCAAGACACCTTATTAATAAAAACTTGTTTTAATGCCATTATGTCAATTCATGTTATGGCTATGTCACTGCGATCGGACATATTGAAATTTTGGTTTTGCTTTATCACCATCGCATTTTGAAGACTCTCTGTTTTATGCCTCTGTAACG
>JAAMPD010003047.1:0-11631 GCA_025266255.1 Trissolcus basalis
ATATATTTTGAAGGTTTTGAAAATTATTGAGTTATTCAAATTAAAAATTGTGATTCATTAAATACGAATAAAAGTTTGATCTTAAAACTAATTTCAAATCATTTGATCGGTTGTACACACGCAGTACAACTTCGGTTGATACTTTATTGAAGGTGTGAAAATTATCCTTCCAAGTTAGCAGAAATATTTCATCTGTTATTTACTGTAAATACATTTTTGCAAAGTATTTCATTGCAAAATTTTGTTGAGATAATTTTTGGTGGAATAATATTGTTACGAAATAATTCGCACTAACTAAACTAAATACCTGTCGATGCCAAAAGCAAGAAACCTGCAAGTGCCTAGTCAGATCCCAACTGGTATCCAATAATTATGTGACTATATGCTCAGCAGGTGCTCAATGAGTTTCTAGAATATATACCTGGTTGGTGGTTGGCACATACCGGGCGAATTTTCGACTTCAACAACGACGTGTCTCCCATTTGATTCTTATGTTTTCGATTGTTTTTCAATCATAATATAATCACAATAACTTTACTTAACATTTTCATCAACATTTTTTTAAAACCTGACTGTGTTTAACTGAATTCAAATAAAAAAAATACAATCTCTGTTATCATAAATTTGTAACTACATTTAAAAACACTATCGTGTCTCTTGTGGAATTTCTTGTACCTACAATATCAAAGCGCAATAAGTTTATTTTGGCGACAGTCCAAAACTTCAAAAAATATATATACATACTATACGTGGACAATCATTGAAAACTGGTTCCCCTTTGAGCACCCAAGTTACGATGTATAGACGAAGGGAGCCACAATGAGTATTGAGTTTCGTAACAGGGAATCAGAACAATATACTAAAATTGCGTTTCAACGAGGGTTAGAATTTAAAAAAAAGTATAATACATTAACAAAGGACGTGTGTTTATACTTTACACCGCAGAAATCGCAAATTATCAAACCCAACTATTAACTTTTCATTGCGTCTGGTATTGCAAGTACACATTAAACAACAACAACCAGTACCTTTTATTTCTGAAAACCCATTTTGATATTTTGAAAAAATATTTTACCCGAAATAAGTGTACAGACTGAATTAAAAATTTTTGCGACCATTCTGGTGAACTGAAACATTTTCTATATATATATATATATGAACAACATTCAAGAGCTACTCTTTTGAATCGTTAACTGAATTTGTTGTCACGTCAAGGCTCGTAAATTGTGTATATGCATTGAGAAAAATAACTCTGTGATTCACTTATTTGATTAACAAACATTCAAATATTCATTCACAATAGTACTTTATAAAAAATGTTTCAGTTTTCAATTCGACATGATTTAATAAAAAAAATATGTTTTGATTTTAGAAATATTTAATATTTCTTATCCTTTTGTTAAGAAAAAAAAAATTTTATTTTCATAAGAAAAAAGCTTTTTTTAAGTTTTCCAAGTTTGATACATACGTTATATTCACCATTTCTACATCGCATAGCGCTATCTATAGGCGATTCCTTTCGCGAATGGTAGGGGCAACACTCTGATAATCAGCTAACTTCGCAAATTATATGGTGGCGCTAGTGTTCTTTTGAAAGATAATGGTAATTTTTTTTAAATTTTTTTTACACATTTCTAATAATTAGTTAGTAAAAATGGATTTTTGTAAATTAAAAAATGAAATTTGGTTAATTTGAAATTTAGATAATTGAATTACGAAAAAGCGTTTATTTTTATTCGTATAAGTTAGAAATAATAAAAAATTGCAAAAACAAGTGCAAAAACTAGCCTGAATGTTCTAAATTTCGCCACTGGCGGTTCTTTTTTGAGCGCTGCAGTCGATGTCAGGTTGGCGTATAAACACTGTTGATACATCAATGTTTACTGTTACACACAGATTCAAATTTTTCTAGTGTACCAGTTCTAAGCAATAAATTACGTTGAAAATATTGTATTGCAAAAATTTCTATCGAAAAGCATACTGCATAGATATATAATAACACATTTATCATACATTTGACGGAATCACGCAAAATGGTATCAGAACGTCGATGAATGAAAGTCCTGTTATCCTCTCTAATGAACAAGGAAATAATGTATTACGCATATATTTATATGAAATGAAAAAAAAAGTTGATAAAAATGTATGATTTATTTATCGGACATAAAAAGGTTTCATAGAGAGTCATAGTTGATTGGCGCGCAGGTGTCGTATTCCTTCACTAGTATATTTTGCCGTTGGAGTTGCATCTTTTGACTAAATTGCAATTGAGAAATTATGAGCCAAAACGAATCGGAATTAGTTATTTATGGTAGTCTTTTATTATCAACTTTCTTCTCATTCTCGCTGATGCTTTTTTTTATCCCCTGTCATTTTTCGTTCACAAATATTTCATAGTGTGCCCGTCGAACATTTGATTTTGACTTTTTGAATCCGTATTGCAAATGATAAATAAAATCGTAAATGTACTTTTTTGAATGTATACAAAATGTAAAAAATGTGTCTCATAAAGAAAGAAACAAATCTTGAGGAACTGCCTTTTGAATTTTTAAAATGCAGCAGCAGAAAAAGCATATAACATACATTTGTAGAGATATTTTTGTGAAATCTAGCTTTCTAGAGTCCAAATTCAAAAATTTAGCTTGGCACAAAAATATATTAGTCCAATGGCATCACTCAGTCACATAATCAGACAAATTGTGGATTATTTGTTGAATACTTTTATCTACTCGTGACATGTTCAAAGTGCTTTTAGAGTGTTACTAGAATATCAGAGTAATACGTGTTCTTGACATTTGTATATTCTGTGAGGCATGTAATGTGTTGGAGAAAGAAAAAAGATTTTCCTTCAAATCGAACGACACCCTTATTTTTCGTCGCTTTCTCGTACGATAATGGCCTCGAGAGGTGTCTACTTCTGCTGCAAAACTCAGTCGCGTGCAATTGTATGTCGAACGTCAAAGTAGCTCTCCATTTTTCTTTTCTTTGCGTACGATCGAACCGTCGAACCTTAAGTTCAGTTTGCAATCGGAGTTAGAAACGAAAAACGTGCGGCAAAAATACCTTTTTCAACCAACAGTGTGATTTTATTAGAAAAAAAAAATTTTGTTCAACAAAGCCATTTTAAAATTCTCTGTACGATGTGCATTCGAGCTATACATTCGCTCGCGTTCAATTCCCACCTTTTTTCCTCCCTTTTTTTCGTGGTACCTCTGACGAACAATGAATAATTAGTTGTCCATTACACGATATTTTCGAACGTGATTATGATTTAGGTAAAGCGAACACCGCCTTTTTGAAAGCTGTAAAAGAACAAGAAAGGCCTATACAATAGATTTCTAAAGACACACTATTTCTGTGTATAATATTATGGTCCACTGTTGAACGGGCATCTATTTTGTCTTCAAAAGTGTCACCTTGACTCCTTTGTAATAACGTTTTATGCATTACTCATTCCCGATTGGTTTTGTAATTCTACAACACCTGGCTGATTCTACCGAAACGACTTTATTTGATCACAATGGCTACAAACATACCTTCGCACAAAGTTGTAAACTCTCTTTTCAGGTCCCTTTTATTCTATTCTATGGGACAATGTTCTTTCATCCCTTCACAAACAAAAATTTCATATACACAATGACCACTGACACTAGCACCAGCTCCCAGATACGTTACTGAAATTCATTCCAATGCTTGTACTTCACCCAAAGAAAACGAAACATTTTTCACAAAAAAACTATTTTCATCGAATGATAAATTGTCATCCGGGTGTTATTTTTAAATTTACCAAACAGCACAAAAAAATCGATGATCTGTCGATCCGCACAATGAGATGGCAAAATTTTGTTTGTTTCTCTTTTTTTTTCCTGTCCTCTATTTTTTATTACTATCAGGGACAATTTTTTTGATTCTGTTTTAAAAAGTTATCCAATAAATCGTCGGACACTTTTTGAAACTCAATATAATTTTTTACAGCTGTATAGAATTTAGAAACAGTTCCGGGGCAGGTTTTACAGTTACTCAGTTGCACCATGAAAATTTCAATAACACCCATCAGTGTTACCCTGAAAAACTTTCAAAATACAGGAGGGGAAAAAAAGTTTTTTTTTTCATTTCGTTTCAATATGTACCAAAAATAGAGGAGTTTTTGTGAGAAAAGAAAATTCACGGTTTGTCCCTCACGGATGGTTATAAATCGGTCAGGTGTAGCGCCGCGCGAAAGGACATTTCCCAGGCAGGTATTTCCTGTATTGGTAGAAAATCCGAGGTCCAATTTTTGGGTACCAAAAAATGGAGAAACGAGGAGCCAGAGAGAGAGATAGAGACCAGTGGCGACGATAAAGTGAAACCCTAACGAAAGAGTGATTAAAAGTAAGGAGAATGAAATAAAAAAGAAGGAAGAAAAATAAAATAAAAGTGTTTGTTGTTTGTGAAAAATATGTAGTATAGGGGGTATATAAAAAGCTGTATTTTTATAGATGGGAGTTGGTCGGTTGAATTGCATCGTCAGTAAATATTCGTGATTCTTTTTGGTAGGGTCTACATGTTTGCATCTCTTTGTGCGCGATACGTCAAACTGTCGTCGATATGGTTGTTTATTTTTGCATGTTTGACACATGGGGAGAGAATGCGGTGGGTCTTTTGATGGGAAAGACGAAAGAGAGTTTACTCATTTCGGGAGTTCTTGAATGTTGCTCTGGCGTGCGGCCAAAAGCGTTGATAGAGTATTTGAAGGTTCGCATGATCCGAAAAGTAAGAGGTAGGTGGACACGGGAATCCGCGGGAAAGGTCACAGAGGGCGATGGAGCCACAAAAGCGCGAGGTCTCCGATCGACCAGTCATCTAGGCAACAATGGAGCTGACAATAGGCAGCGGGCCAGCAGTGTTTCATTAAAACATGCATTCAATTCCGAGGAGAGAGGCGACGTAGGGAGAAGTCAACGAATTGGCTGAAACCAACAACTAACACACCCAGCCACCCACCGAGAGTTAGGCATCGGGTCAACCTATACCGGCTCGCGGACGACGCTCATGTCTGATTGAAATGTCCAAAAGTCCGGCTCGCTTGTTGGGGAAAGAGCCGTCAGTTGGCTGGTTACATTGGGATTGTCATGTGAGGGAGAGCGAGGCGGGCCGAAAGAAAAACAACTTGTATAGGATTGAGTTTAATTGTGCGAGCTTTTCTTTCATCGTTGCCTCTCGCTCCGCGGCCTCGCCCCTCTTTGTCTCGCTTCAAGTTTTTCGACCAACAAACTGTTAACGACAAACCAACGTCATAAACCAAAGACGTCCACTTCAAACGTCCACACAAAATAAAAACAACCTAACTATATTTTAAGAGAGGAGCCCAATAAACCGGTAATTAGAAAACCATTATTAGTTCGCTTTCAGCTTCACCTACCATTCACCTATCCTACCCTTTTGTCATCCGTCAAAATATCCACCGGTGAATCCACCCGCTCTTTTCATCGCAAAGATATTTTTCCACGATAACAAATCCTATTCATTCTCACCAGTCTCGTATTAAAAAATTTCCTTCATTAGTCAACTTGTTGTTATTGTAATTCAGTTTTTATAACCCCCTTATTTCTTTTTCTCTTACGTTTGAAAATTAGTTTTTAATCTGACCACCAGTGGACATTCTCAAATTCATCGTTTTTAAACATTGTTGTTTGTTTAATGATTTTGTACTTTTCTGTATTCGTCGTGGCATAATTCTATCAGATAACAATTTGGGAAAATTGGAAAAATAGTTGAGTTTCGTTTTTTGCCGTTGTGAGGGAATTATAAATTGTTGCATTTGCAGATTTGTCTATTTCGCATACCCGTTCAATTTTTTTTCTCCTCCTTATTTATCGCGCTCCCCGGTCAAGTTGGTACACATTTTTCCAATTTAAAATCCTATCTTTTAATTTCCTACGTGTCACTTTTGCGTCTGCTATTTTTATGAACACAAGGATGTCACATTCAATGTTCCATTCGTCAATGCAAACTGATACTGTATTCTGGGCTTCGATAACATCTACATTTTCAAACCTTCGGGAGGAAATTACACATTTTATTTACTGCATTTTTAAAATCTTTTTTTTCAATCGGCCGCTTAAAAATGTATCAGCCTGACATTAAAATTTTTATTCTCAGAGTTTGTATTCCGATTTTTTCAACCTAATACAGATTGTTGGCAAAAGTTTTTCAATTATTTGTTTAATGAATTTTCGATGAATTCATATATCTAGCGAGCAGATTGTTTTTCTCATTCAAAACCCGTTTCATTAATTAAATGAAGAAATTGGACGTTTTTTTTTTTTTGGAGTGAAAAAAGAACTTTGTACTCAAAGGGGTAAAGAGAAATACAAACACTAATGTATAGAAACAAAAGAAAGCTGCGCGTCATATAACGAAATACTCTGGTTTTGTTTGCATTGAAGGGACGCGACGGCTTAATTCGTGTTCTTTTCTCTGAAAATTTTGATTCATTGTTCCAATGGGACTGCTGTTGCATAACAAATACTGATGTGTTTATTGAGTTCATCTAGTTTGCATCATACGTGATGTAATAATATTACGTTGTCTTATTCATCTAACCAAGCAACGAATCTCCAAGTTTTTTTTATATTTTCGTGATTTCCACCCTGTTTGTCGACTGAAAATAAAATCATAATTTGTCATCTACGCAATTAACAATATTGCAAAAAGAATGCTTCTGAAAACAGGAAATGATATTTCTTGTTTCATTCACAGTGAGATCAAAATGATAACAAAGAAAAGGCGTGCAAATAATTTATAGTTTACTTTTTATCTCATACGTTTTGTATCGTTGATGAAATAATAAATATATCAAATATACGACCATAATGACATCTCATTTGTTCTCATAAAACGTGCGAGTATCAAACCCTTCAATAAAATGTGTCATAATTCTTATTTAGGGATCAAACGATTTATTAGGGATCAAAGACCTACGAAAATATTAAAGCCGCAGCGTAAACCAATCAATATCTTATCACATCTTGATCAGATTACCCTCTGCGCGGAGAGAACTCACTCCTGGGTGTCTGTGATTTATAATTGAATTTTATTAGTTTAAAAGCATTGTATGAATATCGAATGAAGAGACAATATTTCATCCGACCCCCTTGAAAGGAGAGACAAAAACAACAAATTGTATCCTTTTTTTATTTTTAATATTTGCATTTATTTGTATATACAAATAAGTACAATGTTTACTCGTGTCACGCAAAGTACAATTTTACAATCTAAAATGCAATCTTGAAAATGATTTCTTATCGGCGCTACGCACTCTTTCATCTATATTTTCTCGGCATATCTCTTTACGAATTAGCATATGAATAACATAGACGGAGAAATTATATTACAAAAACAAGATTACTTGTTCATTGAACACTCATACAAATGCAAATGCAAAATTTTGCCCGTCGAAATAACAAACAATAAGAATTCCGTCGAAAAACAAAACGGAGAAATATGAATCATTTGTTATTTATAGATTAACAATTCAAAATTTATGGTTTATTCCAATGCTGAATTGTTTCTTTTTTTTATACTGATGTTTTGCGAAAATTGAATTCAACTTTTTTTTTCTTGTAAGTTGTATTATTTCTTTTGGTATATAAATGAAAAGAGAAGAAATTGTGAAAGGACATAACGAAAACTATGAATTTACAGAATGATACGTGTAAAATAATCCGGTAGGCGATACTCCTGGCGTATCGGGAGGTGACAATGAGAACAAACTGTATGCTTGTTCGGTTGGTAATACCTCGTTGGGTCGCTGAGCAGACTCATGTCCATTGTTAACGCATCAAGGCACACCTATAGAGCTCAATCATGCATTTGGAGGAGATACTAGAGAACAAAAGCCTTAATATACAATTGTGTGCAGTTGGATATTATCACTGCAAGGGTGGTCAGTAGAAACTAACTCCGTTTGCTGGGCATTGAAAAATTATTGTTTTCATGCGATCACATCATTTCGATGCAATTTCTTGTGTAATTGTAATCATCAATGGTACAAAAAACATCTCATCATTCATTCAGAAAAGTATGTATTACAGTGACTCCGTCTATATTCTGCGGCCCGAATAGCTAAATATGTTCTGTTCTCAGCTCACGTGTCGACTAATATATATTTAACGAGTTTCCTCCTAATACGAAATTAAACAATTCATAATTACAGCTCACAATATTCACAGACTTTGAAGAAGATCATATTTCAAGTCGAAATTAAGGATCCTAAAAAATTAAGGTAATTTTGATTACGAAATTAGGTTAGTTTTAGACATGTCGTTGCTCGCAGAGAATAGACACAGAGAGCATGCGCTGACGCTATACGCAAACCCACCAGCGACTGCAGCGCTCGAAAAATAACTGCCACTGGCAAAACTGAGCAACTTCAGGTTGGTTTTCGCACTTATTTTTGTAATTTTTATTACTTAAATCTTGTGTAATTGAAAACAAGATATAATGTTTCTGATAATTTGATTTTCTAAATTCTAAATTAACCAAAGTTAATTTTTATATTAAAAAAAGTGTACTTTTTGCTAACCAATTGCTGTTACACAGATGGCGTGACCGAGCTACGTAAAAGTATTAGATTAACCTTCAAACTTTAGGTCAAAGTATGTTTTACATCTCGAGGTAAATTAGATTACAAGAGCAAACGTTCATTAAATTGAAACGAATCGCGTCAGAAGATTAGAGAGGATCAATCATCAGAGAAGTTGGTGTATAGCACGTGTGTTATAGCGCTGCTACTGTGAATTAGCGACAATGAGTTATTTTATCTGGCGCGCGACAGCAATTGAAGCAATCAATGACGATAAAATGCGTTGAAGCTTCAATTTTGCTAAATAAACGATGACTAGGACGTCGATGACAGAGAGTGACGACAATGGCCGGACTGTTTTGCTGTAACAACAGCAACAGCAGAAACAGCATCTGCCTGTAATCCACAGTGAAGTAGAGTGAAACCGCTTGTTGTTTCGTTGATCCCTGCATTGTGCGCTTTATTATACCTCACTGTTCGGAAACTCGCTCTATTGTACACAGATTGCGTACACCTACCTCGTCTATCGCACACAGTGCGTGGCACGAATTTTTTTTTTTTTTTTCTAACACTGCCGCTCTTTGCGGGATTAAAGGTCCCATCCGCCCGTGGAATCGTCATCGTCGACGTCGTTCACGACTGAATTAGCCCAAGCTATTCATTGGCCCCGTAATCGTCAGCCGAGGCACAAAAGGAATCGCCGAATTACCTATTGCGCATGACCAGCGTACAATATGCGATTGTCATTGTCGTCGTTAAATAGTTGTGTGTGCATACACGGCGATACACATTTTATTAGGAATTAATACGCCGATTGAGTCTGACAGAAATCAGTGTATACGCGTGTACAAGAAGCTACCCCCTACATTGTATATTTGTCTCCCAATCCTCTCGTATGTGATGCGTTTAATCATTCCCTTTTGTCGTAACCAGTATCTGTTTGAATTCAACCTCAATTCGTGTCATTATAGATTAGCCTCATTATTTATATCCCAAAACATTCGTCGCACATCTCCCTTACCACCTCCCCCCTCTCTTTTATTTTTTTTTAAATCATACTTTCAATACTTTTCATTCATTTTATTTTTATCTTTGTTTAGAAAATCTAGTTCAATTTTCGAAACTATTTTTTTGAAGGTAAAAATATGTTGTTGATCTCATGTAATTAATATATAAACATTTTGAAAAATTCGGGCACCTTCTGAAAGCGCGCTGTATCTTTATATAGTAGATAATAAATTCAAGTAGTCAGAAGCCTTCCAAAAAAATTTGTAATATATTAACTAATGAAATAAATTTCAGCTGAGGTTTAACAAATTGTACATTAAGAGCATAAAGTATATACTTAAAGTACACAGCCAGTGATTTAGGCGACAAGTGGGATAATGGTGGAGTGCTAAGGGTGAATTGGGGAGAGAGGTGGGTTATAAATGGCCATAAGCATATGTGGTACCGCTTAAGAGCAAATTTTATGCTTGTGAAGGTGTGAACAATATGGGCCTATGTGTGCGTATCACTTAATACATATGTTCCTCGAAAAATCATCCATACGTCATTTTTTATTCGCTCAAGCAACTCTGCATATTTTTGACTTTGAAAAAGCACTATTGTTTCAATACATCTCATTGAGAGAGGGAAGTTCAAAATCAAGTTGGTTTTCAAAGTGAGAGTAAATAAAAAAAAGGTGTTTCCTTTTATGGATAAACATTCTTAACCCAAATTATTTATGGACATTTTTTGTCACTTATGTGACAATGTGAGATATGATTTCGCGAAATCACGAAACAGAAGCGCTTGGATACATGTTGTGTTAAAAGGAAAAATAATCAACATTAAAGAACCTGGGCTTGCCCAACACTCACTCACTAATCAAGAAAATTATCATTTATAAATAAAAGCGATTCTGACGAGCGTTATTTGGCATGCAAAGAAGCTCGCGGCTGTTGGCGCGTTTCATTAACACTTCTAACCGTACGAAAATTAGTGGTCACTTAAAACATAATGTGCCTCTTACCGAGTATTTACGTTTGAAAAGTCACTTTAACTACATTTAACTATGTAAATTTTACCGCGTTCAAAAGTATCAGACCCATACGTACGAAAGTATAATGATAAAAGAAAACATACTTGACATGAAATATATGATTCAAAAGTATGACAAAAAGAAATATAAAGAATTGTGAAGCAATGCTGATGGCTGAAATTGTATTTCCTGATAAAGCTTCCATTTGCGTGACATCTTTTTTTTTGTTGCTTGCCTTTTGGTGCATGGCGAAGGAATAATAAATTGTATCGGGTCATTACACAAATTTGATCCTCAGTTTCGCTTGCAAGAAAATGCATTAAAACAGTAAACGCTATTATTTGTCGCGAAAGTTGGTGAAAAACACTCCATGGACACCCCCGAGTCGTCTTTTATCACGAACATATTTTGACCCTAGAGATTGTGAATACCAACCTTTTAATGGCCTCTTCAATGTAAGGGATTCTTTTGAAATTTCTCTTCCGTTGAACAGTCGCAATAGAATGTAAACTTTCTGAACGCTTACCCACTGCGGTACTTTAATGACGTACTCATAATATGCGGATAACATGTACGTCAAACAAAATCGTTCCTCTTGCTGTTTTTGTTTGTTTTTTTGTTTATTTTGTCAAAAAGGTTGCGCCACTCTTTGACAAGTTGAAAATTGTTTGTCACAATTAATCTATCATCGCGTTGTAATCAATACGCATCTGTGGGAGAGAAGACAATTTGTAAACAATAGGGAAAAAATTATGATATGCTATAAGATACTCGGTTGTGACAACAAAGATGGGTTTAGTGTGTTGACAAAAATAATAATAAGAATAAGAAAAAGTTTTGCGGTCAAGTTGGATAATAAAATTGAAATGGTTGGGAACAATGGATGAATGTTATCTGTATTCGGTGCAGTGCAAACAAAGTTGTACGATTGTTTGAAATCTGAATGAAAATTATAAACTCAACCTAATGCGTTTGTGACCATAGTTTTCCAAATGAAACTTCGGGTTTTTTCTCTCTCTCTCTCTCTCTCTCTCTCTCTCTA
>JAAMPD010003048.1:0-11623 GCA_025266255.1 Trissolcus basalis
AAGTAACGCCTAAACAAATTTCTTTTGCAATTAAGCCACTTCTTGCTTGATACATACGCCATTAGCATCAACTTTGAAGGTATCATAATTTTATTTTTTGCATTTCTTATGAAAGAGACCTCAAAGATATTCACAAACGACGTAATAAAACTTTCAGGACATGTAATATTATTAGATGAACATGTAGTGTGTACGTATACTTTAATATTTTTCCAGGAGACACGCGGATCCTGGTAACGGAAAAGGAATGAAAGTGGCCAAGTCATAGTAGCTGGGGCAAGTTTAATTTGCATAACAAGTAATCCGACTGCGATTCAGCTCCTTTAATCTCGTTTGCCCGACTCTAGGATCTACGACTCTGCCTTGCCTCGCTTCAAATACTTAGATATGCGGAAACTTTTTTTTCTACTTTTCCTTCCTTCATTATATCCTTTTTTTCCTCTCACTTACCTACAACTTTTTGACATATTTTTTTCTCAAATTTTGCCATTCATCAAGGCGGTAATTTTTCAATAATGAATAGTTCAAATTCATCTAAAAAAAAAAGAGACGAGGTGTAAAAAATGACATTTGTTCCCATTCGTTTTCAATTGAGCCATGAAAGTTTTAGAATTTTTTGTTTGGGGAAAAAGTGGTGGCGAAGTTTGGGGTAAAAAGCTTCTGGAGGTTCGGTGTTTTTGTTACGGCATTAACTTGCGTAATAGAAGCGCAAATGCCCTGTACGACAAGATTGATGACAATGCTACTTGAATGGCTAGATCTAACACGACATGTTCGACATGGCGAGTCGCGCTTGCAAATATTACGGCGTGTTCCACTGTGGGATATAGTAACACGTGGCGAAAATGCGCAACTTGGGAAATTACAGACTCTGCTTGCTGGCGGTCTGTGTTCCGCAAATCAAATTTATGAAATTACTCAGCAAACCAATATATGTGTCATAAGTAACATTTTATTAAATGTACCCGTAATACGCTCAGACTTACGGTGTCAGACATTTTGAAACGCCCCCGGGCTCAAACATTTTTTTTTTTACATTCATCCGAGAGATGCACACACTTTCGTATCAATGGTCCAACTTTTTTAATTTCTGCCCGACAATCTGGCGTAGTTTTATGTATCTTAAAAATTAATTTTCATTAGAGCTCCCAATGACGTTGAACGAAAATCGATTCTCACATTTTAAAGCAGCTCCACTTTTTTTTACATCCATGCAACGTACGAACAAACCTTCGATAATGAGAAAAATAAGCAGAAAATGATTTTCTGTCAAAAATTGTTCATCAAATTTAACTTCTATTATGTTTCACTCGTTTATGAAACACATGGGTAATTCCAGGAGAAACATCCATTTAGCTGGCCTACAAAAATCGAAAATTTTTAGTTTCATATCATATTTTTCACATACTTTGAGATCCCGTTAGTGTAATTAATTTCGATTGATTTTTCCCTGTTTTTTGAAATATTAAACATTGTTGAATCCAAATTTTATTAATAAATATAAATCGATTCCACATTATTACAACATTTTATCAAACGAAATATGTCAAGCGAATCGATATTGCTGCAACATTTTTGTATAAAAAGTTGTTTAAAATTGGAACGTTTATTGAATTTATAATAAACATATATTTTAATTTAGAGAATCGAATAGTTCTTATTATAAATAATATTCGATAATAGAATTACATAAGCGCTTCAGTAGTCAGAATAATCGTTTCGACAAAAATCGAATTAAATTTGAATAATTTATAACTTATTTGATCATGATTAGATTAAACAGTTGAATATCGCAGATTTTCTGTAAAATCATAGAATTGCAAGTAATCAGTTTTAACACATTAATCAGCTCCAATCGTTGAAATTAGAAATATACTTTTTTCAAAAAAGGGTTGTAAATGTTATCCCAAGAGGGAGCCATCAAAATTCAATTTTCTATGTATGTATCTATGGAGGTATATTTTTTGTTTTCAAATTACCCACATAATCAACTTATTTTGCAAGAAACGTCAATTTTCCACCTGTTAATGAATTTACAAATTCATATGTTACTTACTTATTCAACGTAAAAAACCACACATTTATGCCTTGGCTTGAAAAATAAAAACCTTTTATTTCAATCTACCCCTCTACAATTATAGTTTCCAATTGAAAACCAATCAGGATCAAACAAAAATTCATTCTACAGAACAAATTTCTACAACATGCATACGGCATATAAAAGTTCCATAAAAATAGAATTTTTGTCAATAAAAATTGTGTTACGTAAGAAAGCAAACTAGAAAATTTCGATGCAAAATGATGAATCCAGAAAATGCAGACATTTTTCAGCAGATGTGACATCTTAAAGGAACGAATGCACAAATAAATATAATTTCATTTTAATAGAAGAAAGATAAGGCTTCTCGATTCCTCGTGAAGTGAAAAATTAAAATAGTGAAATACGTTTTTAATTTGAACTACCCACTTGGTAGGTCACCGAAGTGATAATAAAATTCCACGAAAATGTTATATTCATTCGTTTTCCAATTATTGCCGTGCGCCCAAAGTAAAAGTTCATGAGAATTTCAAAACGTTAAATGCATGCTATGGTGGCATTACTAACCAACGCCAACAGTGATACCCCAAAGACGTAATTCCGTGACTTGTTTCTATGCGTCCCAAGTGAATCGTGCCACATATACAATGCAAAGGTGCAAGGAAATAACGGCAGACGGCAAAAGCTGGAAAATGAGTTTGAAATTGAGACGCAACCCGGTGCCTATCAAGATGAGGCTATGACAAGTACTTATGCATGCGCGCCAACTAATTCTCTCGCGGATCGCGAAACAATCTGGTAAAGAATTTGCCGAGCAGCAAATGATACTGAATATTCCTCGCCTTCCTCGCATTCAACCGGTTTATCTGACTTTTTTGTTCCGTAAGACACGTTGTTGACGTAAACGTGTGTTCATGAGCTTTGTTTGAAAATGTTTTGTGCCGTTCCAGCAATTACTTTTCTTTTTTAAAAAAAATGAGGCAGCTAAATATTAAAACATCTTCACTCGGATAAAAGTGAATTTACCTGATAATGAATTAATTCTTTTTCCAATAAATAAACGGATAGTATATATTGGACATTTCATGAGAGTGGTTAATATGAAAAAAAACTCTCATCTTTGTTTGTCATCATGATGGAAAAATTAACGCAAATAAAAGTTGTATATTTTTTCTCCCGGTTTTGTTTCATCTTTTTTTTCAGTCATTCATTTAAAGTCACTTTGTTAGTTGGAAAAAAAAGGGTAGTTTTATTTTGCAAAGATGTTGTAATTGTGTTTCAATTGTGAGCGTTAATGGTAACCGAAATGTGATTGCAATGTAGTTGAATGAAAAAAAAAAATAACAAAACGAAGAAAAAACAAAAAATAATTAGTTCAAGTTGAAAAGTTTCAAAACGAAGATTTCATTATTTGATCAACAATATCAGATTGTAAAAGTGATTTGTGTAAAGATATGTAAAAGTTATGTAAAGTTGTCCAAGGTTTTATCTGCGAAAGAATTCCTGACCCCGCGCGATCGATTTCCTTTTGTGCATTATGTAGAAATGTTTAACTAACATGCAACAAGTTTTATTATAATAGGATTGACCCTTTCTAAACCAAAGTCATATGTTGAGTATAAAGAACGGTTTACGCCTTGTAGAATAGTTAATGTTTATTGGAAAACTAACACCAATCCGAAAATATTTTTTACGATTTCTTTCAGATAGATGAATTCTTGGAAACAGTATATGGTGCAATTCAGAAAATGTTCTTCCCACTTTTTACCTCGAATTATCCGACAACATTAAACTTTTTGGTTCTACGATCATTTTTTGTACAACTTTAAAACATAAGGGGGTTACATTTTAAAAGGGATAACATTATAAAAATGTGAGTATTATTTATACAGTAACGTTGAACATTTTGAGAGGCAAATAAAAGTGTAGCAAGTTGGCATTACTACCCCAAATGTTTCCATTCATTCCATTAGAAGTATTTTTCTGAAATTCCTCTAATTCAATTTAAAATTTGAATTATCGTTTCGCGTGTACGACTTTTAATAAACGCACGATTTTCAATGCAATTCGGCAAAAAGTGAATTCTCGCTACGAAGCATTCATTACGGAACACCGCGCTTATGAAACTGAAGAAAAATTTGACGAATGTCATTCAACGTTGAGTGACACTGGAATTTCGTAATTTTTGCTCTGGAATATCGTTTCGTTAATATTAGTTTGAGTCGTGGGATAATGCTTTTGCTTCTGTCACCTTTGTTTTTTTATCGCCTACGACACACAAGTTTGCGTTAATCCATGAGTCAGATTAAATTGAAATCGGTCGAGTGATTTCACTAACATTCTTTTTTTTTATCTAGCACCGTTCAACGTCGACGCCCATTTTATTTAGGTGCTCGTTTGTATCGTTATCTTTTTTTGTGCGGACCGAGGTGCGCATCCTCAGTCTGGATATATATGATACCAATTTAATCAATTTGCGCTGTTTCGCAGTTCAATAGTTATAAGAATTCAAACTCACATGATTTATTGGGTACAATTTTAAACATAACAAAAACAGAATAGAAATTCATACGCTACGAGAATACACACCAAGTACATATATTCGCCTTGACAGTCTGTGTGACATTCAATCTTGTAACCGAACTTGACACAATTGTTACATGTTAGAATATTCCTATTCTGTTGCTCGAAATTCGATCCTGGAGCCAAAAGTGAATGAAAAATAATTTCTCGCTATATAATAAACTATTAGGTAAATAAATATTGTTTTGATTTAATTAAAATGAGTTGTAATTTCAAAACTTTAGAATTAGAATGATTGATGTTGAAAATTTCAAAACATCAAAATTTTCTCGGAACTGGAAAACAGTGTAGATTTCAAGTTAGTTTTTTCAAAAAGAAAATTTGTTGGTTTGCTTCTGACAAGTTTAATTTCCTAATCAGAAACTAATGTGAATTAATTGATTAATCTTCTTATAAAATGTAAAGGAAAACATGTAGCCTGTGATGTTAATACATAAACAGTATTTATATTTAATTAGAAATTGAGCAGGAGAAAATTTATTGTTTGATGTTGAAGTTTGATACAATTGAATATTCAATGCGCAGGAGAACTACTTTAGCCAGTAATATATAAGGTGACCGAGATTAGCTTTTGTAATACTTTTGACAAAATATGGGCAGTTTCCAACTACGTAATATCTTACACTTATCTCAGACTTACAAATCCTAAGGGAGTTCGGCTTGGTTTGCACTTAGAGTGGATTCAAAAATTCAATTGATATTAATTTATTATCTATCTCTCCGGTTCAGCTAAAAGCGGTAGTCTCAAGACTAATGTGCAAAGGCCAATTATATAATCGATTTCAGACATAAGACAGTGTGCAATATAACCGTAAATAAATAGGCGATAACACAAGCTGTATCATTAAATGTATATAATTTAAACTAAACTAATGTTGTTATTTTTAAGATAAACTTTTCCTGCACTAACACATTTTGCATTGTGATAAAAAGTTAATAAATGGGGACCCTGCTTTTTTTAACTCAGTAAGCACATGGCCGGCTTGTTTTTGCTCAGGGCATAATTTACGTTGTCGTAATCTTTAAATCAGCTTGCACGATAGTAAATAGCAAAACTAATTGATTCAATTTTTTTCGCTTTGGCACTGATAAAAATTAACGTATCTGAAACACTGACAGCAATTTTTTTTTAAAACGCAATTATAATTGAATTTAAGCTTTCCCATTACATGAACATTTTTTTTTAAAGGGGATAACTTTTCGCGCACCAGCTATAGGACACGGGCAGAAAAATTGGAAACGAAATTTCCAGTCGATTTCACCAAAGGGATCTATTTTAATTGACACGTTATATTTTCAGGCAGAGATTGACACCGCAGTCACTTAATCACGTTAGGACCAGTAGTGACACGTAGGCAAACTGTTGTCCTTGCCAGTCATAAATTTACTCTAATATACCCAACGCCTCAGGAGTCTTGAGCGTAATCTAATTTAATTAATTCTTGTACGATTCTTGTTACTTCAGGCTAATTAATCCAAGCTCAAATTGCTCATAAGCTCAAATTAGAATTAGATTTGATGCAGTTTTGTTGAAAACAGTGACGTCCTTTTAATTAATTTTTATCTTTTGCAAATTGTTATTTTCGCTCAGTTGAGAGTAACGATTTGAAGCCCGGGCTTGTTTTGTTTGTCTATTTACTTTGTAACCATCGGACAAAAAAATTGTTATCTGTGATTTCAGAGTTGAGTGATCACCTTAATGCTGTGTCTGTGGGACAGTCATGTGTGACCGACATGGATGCACACACTACACATTTGGCATACGCGTACAGTCAAGCAAGTAACGCGTAACATGTATTTGTCAAGAGCGAAGCGGTTGTGTGAAACTCAGTAGAGCAACCACGCAGCAATGTATCAAGCCTAGTAATTTATGGAAGGCCTGTTAACTCTCCAAGTGCTGGCCGTAAGAGATCCGAAAGTCAGATCTGCAAGTTGCCATTTCTGGATACTGCCATACACAGTCTGTAAGTTAAACATGATATTTACGACTCGACTAAGAACGTTAGCTTGTATGAAAATAAAAAAAAATAGAAAATCGATTTCCAACAAATATTTGTATCTGATGAAAATATTTCAACCTTCTCTTGAGTGTAAATATATTGGAGTTTATTTTCAAGAAATCGCCCAAAATACACCTGCAGAAATGAAAGATTTCTATCAATTTCCAATGAGTATCCAACATGGTCGGGACTTTTATTTTTCTCTCATCCCAGCTGTTGACTTTGGCTTAATTGATTCCTTTCGTAGATTCAATTAAAAGTTCTCTTTAAATATGCATTCGAATTTTCAAGACAATTTAAGGTTGAAAAAAATAATGAGTTGTTGTCTCTAAATAACGACGGGATAAAAAAGCTTAAAGATGTAGCAGTTATGATGTGGCCGGATGACGATGAACAAATTGTTTTTCCCCTTTTTACGTTGAAAATACTGAGATATAATTATGCGGCCGATTTATGTGAAAAAAGTCCTTGCGAAGAGGCGAATAAATTGCGGGTCAAGTTTTTGTATCAAACATAATTTGATACAAGAATAATTATTGAAAAATAAAAAAAAAGAGAGAGAAAACGAAATGATAATGGTTTTCAATTATAAAACAAATTTCTTCTAGTTATTATCCAATTGATTTACTTGATATAAAATGGACTTTCAATAGATGTTTTTTTTCCTCATGAAACAAAACATGTTTGACAAACATATTTTTAAATTGAAATCAAAGTATATTGCCCAGAGTGAAAATAATTACTCTCAATGGAATTTGAAACAAAGATCTCATCGATTTTCAACTTACCGATGAACATATTTTATTGTTTACTGCCAACCGAGTGCATTTTCTTTGATCTTCGTCGTTGTGGAATTGTCGTCGTGTATCTCGTGCAGCCGTAATCAAATTTTTTAAATTGTTCTATCGCTGTATATAGCTCTTTCCTGGGGAGCACTGCAGTCAATTCGGCAAATAAGGTTTATTAAATGAAACTAAAATGAAATCAACCCACCTCCAAATAAATCCGGTAATGTCACTGCTCCGCGAGGGAAGGAAGAGTATCGCAAAATTGTTTCTCTACACATTCTTCATCGGCGGAATGAAAATCCCGTTGGATTCATCTTCACATCACGTCTCAACTGAGATACTCCTATCATCGATGCATCTTCTATTTTCTTTATGAAAAAAAAAAGTATTTCTAAGAGGGGAAGAAGTGCACATCTGTAGCGATTTTCGTTTCAAGCACGTTTATATATTTTTATATATTGGAAACACGCGAATAAGATTGTCGCTCGCTGCAAACGAATGGACCACTTTGAACATTCCGGTACACGCGTCTTCAGTTGCCGACAGTGTCGCTCGATGAGTAGCCCAACCAGCGAGCGAGATTTCTCACGTTTTGTTCCAGCACCCCCCCCCCCCGCCGCTTCGGCACATCGAATTTCCTTCTCGCATCTTCTTCCACAATAGGAAATCAAGTGGTTGTTGCAGTAAACGTGTATGAGCTGCATCATATTACATATTTGTTCATGTTTTATTCAAGACGATAATTCGTCTGTCAAAAACATTCATGTCATTTGAATAATGCACCGGCTAAATATGTATGGATCCGAATGCGATGTGAAAAAAAAACATCTCATTAACATCATATAATTGCATAATTTTCAATACCAACAATTTCATTCTCATTTTTCATCCATTGTTTAAAAAGTCTGTTTAAATATCGATGCAAATAATAAGGTATAAGGTCATTTTGAATTTCATCTTTTGTGCCCGTTTGAATCTTCGTGTAGGGTCAATCCGGGTAAGAATGACACATGGGGTAAAATGTGACACCTTCAGTTTTTTATTATAAAAACCTTGATATTTTGTATGCTTTGATTTGCATACGTGTTCAGTGACTAATAATAATTTATAAAATCAATTCGAATGATGTGTATGGAGAGAAAATTTTAATTATTTTTACCAAACTGTTTTATAAGTGAGGGACAGAAATCATTTTGAAAAGAAATGAGCAAACATTTCAGTTCAAATAAAAAAAACTATTTTATAATAATGACCAAATATTTTAATATAAATTATCAAATTTTGTGGTATTTTTACTGGACAGTTTAATTATTTCTATCAAAAATGGATTCTGTCCTGAATTTATAATGGGTTATGAAACTGTTTGGTGAAAATTATACAAATTGTGATAAAAAATTATTACAATTTTTCTCTCCGTGTGGAGTTGTAAAATCAATAATGTTATTTAAATTGACATAATTACCCCGAAGTGTCAATCTTACCCCAGTTGACCCTATATGATTTTCCAGTTTTTTAATAGTTCTGTGCTGAATTATATCAAGATGTGGATAATTAATTAATTATGAAATACAAAGAATAAAAAGTTCCACAGGAAAAATTGTACATTAAAAGTTCGATCTTTTTTATACATATCTTTTTAATTTTTTTAACAATTGAGTTATTGATATTATATATGTAAATAATGTCTATTATTATAATAAAATTTCATGCTCGAGATTAATTATCATAGATATAATGTTCCCAAGTCGCAATAAATCAAAGCACAGGCATTATAATCGAAAATAGGATTGTTTCAATAATTTGCGTTCGTTTAATTAAACCAACTACTGCTTTCATTGGACTACCAGACAGATCGCATTAAATGTAATTAGACCTCGATGCGACCCTGTTGAGACGTGTATGAGTATTGTTGTTGACGTAACAGGAATGTATATTTCATGAAGATATGCAAATTAAGCGAGAATTGCCCATGTGCACAAGCTTATTCGCATTGAAAAAGTATGAACCATTATTCAAAGCCAAAGAACCACCTTCACAGTCAACATTAGGAATGGTATAGGTGGGTATAGGAACATTTCAGTATATTCGCAGCACCATTCTAACCCAGGAGTAAGATAACCAAATAAGAAGTTTATTTTAATTAAAAAATGACGTGTGCCCTAAATTGGAAAATATCAAAATAAAACGGAGCTTCAGTTGATTCGAATGAATAACAATTGTGAAACTTTGAAAATAAATTGAAATTATCATCTAAAGAAAAAAAATATAATCAAATAGTCCATAACAATCGAAAAACTAATTATTTTTTTAGAATAATAACAAAAAAAGAAATAAATGCGAGCACAAATTAAATGTTTTCTGTTTTTTATGATGAAAATTTTCAATCAAGTTTTTTTTAAATTTATAGGAAATTTGATCAGTTTTTTTATATTAAGACTCAAACTTTTGTTTGTGTTCGAAATAAATATTTTCCTTGAATTTATTTAGATGCAATTTTTTTTATATTTCATATTACTTTTATATTACTTTTTAATATCCTGCCAAAAGTTGATATTAAAAAGTGAAAAGAGTTCTGTGAATAGTGAAAAAAAGTGTCAAGTGCAATTCGGAGAAAAGCGAATAAAATCAGCAGGATACAACCCACATGATGAAATTCAGTTCCCACATGAGTCAGTGCTAAATGAACTGTTATTCAAAAAATGTTAACCGTTACATAATCTGTTAAAAGTCTAATATACGTCAATTTTCGTTTTCTTTTTTTTTCAGTAACCATATATTTTATGTTCGTGTAAAATTTTTCTAAATTTTTTTTTCATAAATATAAGCTTTATTATTCTCAGTTGATAGCGCTACTTCTCTAATTACAACAATTGTAGACAATAACGAGCAAGGGTTTTCTTGCACTCATTTAAACAAGCTTTTAAAATCCTTTAAAGCCTTTAAAATCGGACAACTCTTTATTCCATTCGTATGATGTAGAAAAAAAATCAAAAATAAAATTTTGTTGTTGTCAACATTTTTAAATAAAAACTGTCAGGATATAAAAGCGGATTGGGATTATAATAATAATAATAATGATAATGATATTTAAAAATGTTACAAGGAGCTTGACATATTTATTTCTTCAGAAATTAAGTGCCTATAATTGATGTGTGCTGGATTAATTACTATTATGCAAAAAATCAAATGAAGGCGTTATTGATTTATCAATTATATATATTAAGAACTTCAATGATGTGATTCCATTTGAATTTTTAATGTCCAATAAGGGCGTAAAAATGTTACTTAAAATCGTTAAATATGTTAAAAAATCATACTTTTTGCGTGATATTATTTTTAATGATAAAACCAAACAATATTGTTTTATTTAGAGACTCTGAAAAGGAAAAAATGGGTTTCAAGGGTGTGCCTTTGAAATGAAAATAAATTTTTTGGCACGTCTAAGTGGATGATAAATATGGATCTGACTCATATTTGACTTTGCGGTGTAATTTCAATTTAATTCAATTCTCTTTTTCCACATATCATAATTCTCTTTTCATTACCTAATTTTCGCTGTTCACTTTTCGTTGTTTACTTTTTGTTGTACCTTTTTCATTTTTGAAAATTTACACGAACAAAAATAAACTAACAATTTTGACTGTATTTTCAACTAATCATGCATGAAAATGATGAATTGTTAGATTTTTTGACGACGTGAATTATTTTTTGTTTTCAGGTCATTCGCATTTGGTTCATCAAAAGAACAAAGTTGAAAAAGATGAAAGATTACAAATACAAAAAATGTAAGTACAATCATAATTTGTACTAAATTACAATTTTAATTTGTTTACAAAAGAATTATAAAAACGACATTCGAGTAAATAAACTTTTAAACTTCGTTAAAAAATATTTTACACTTTAATTCCGTTAGATAAAAAAAAGAGAAAGGAAGTCTAAGGATTAGCATTGAAAATAAATGTCTGTGCAATACAGAATAGTTATATACGGGATATGTAGAAAATATATTGAATATTGTAAGCACGTAAAAGCATTTTTAATTCAATTAATATTAAACAAAGAGATGGAAATAAATAATATTGAAGAGGGTATATTTTTGAAAAATGTCTTTGATCTCTATTCTATCTAGGTGTGAACTGTGTATGAATTGTTTCGCTCGGCTACTGCTGATCGATTGATAAATTCAACTCCGCTAGTTTTGAACTTGGCGTTTC
>JAAMPD010003049.1:0-11614 GCA_025266255.1 Trissolcus basalis
GATCCAACCTTGTATATACAAACAATCCGACGTTGGTTCAACGTAGTCTCCCAACGACGTTCATCGACGTTGACCCAACGTTGGAACAATTGTAAAGTCGTCCAAATGTTGGCTGTTTCTGCCTGGGACTGTGTAGAAGTATACACACATATCATTATGAAAATATCAAGCTTAGCACAATATATAGATGAATTTTTAGGACGCACATTTAAACGCAAACGCAGAATACATTTTTACTGTACTTGCATTAATATCGTTTTTCGCGAAAATGGTATCTATAGCACTTGTTAGAAAAATGTGTTTATTTAATCAATTTTATTTTTTTTTTACATTATACGTTTATTCAAATACTTATGTTTGACAAACAAATTGTGCCAAATATTATTGTGGAGAAAATTTCATTAATAAAATTAACTAATTTTCATGTCTTTTTTATTTGAAAATAAAATATCTTCGGATCTACTGAACTGATTTTCGATCGGTTGAGGGGGAATTTGTTAGGTAAGAGTTGTAGTTTTATCTAGACAAATAAAATAAACAAACGAACCTTTTTTTTATAACATTTAATAGCGAAATAAAATTAAAAATTGCAAAAAAAGTTGGTTCTGCGCCAGCTAGAAATTTGCGATAAAAACTTAACTAAGCGAAATTCAATAATAAATTTAAATTTAACAACAAGTCTAGGCTCATTCTCTATTTACTCTTACAGAACGATTGAATGATAATACAAATAGTAAAGATTTCCTACCTGAATCGTGAACTTAGTCTCCTTTTTTTCTCTTGAGTGGACTGTATTTTGTGTTAATGAAATGATAAAAAAAGAGAGCAGGTGATTTACTCAAGAGGTTGGCAACTAGGAACTTTTAACTGAGTATTGAAAGATTTTTCAAGACTACTGATGACTACAAATTTTAACGTTAAATTTTAAGAAATTCTACTGAATTTCGCCTAAACTCTAAGGAATTCCAGTACATACTAAGGAATTCCATTAAATTATAAGAACTTCTTATGATCGTTGGAGATTTTTAAGAAATTCCAATGAATTTTACAGATTTCCAAAATGCTTCAAAAAATAAAAAAAAATTTAATCTAAATAATTAATTAATTCGATTCGATATTTCATTGTTTCAATGTAATTTATATTAAAATCGTGTTCAGTTGTGATTCGAATAGTTAATTCTTAATGAGTACTTTTTATTCCTGATGTTTTTGTATCTATAGTCAAGGAATGAGGAAAAAGGTGAAAAAATCAATCATTACTTCGAATCATTGTAACTATATTCTAATATTTCAATAAATTCTTGATTTATTTTGATTTCATATTAATATTTAGTTTTTAGATATTTAAAGTTGGTACATTTTTATGTACCTCGATGTGCGCGCCATCTGTCAACCTGTCATATTACTAGCTAAATCATCTTGTTTGCCGGTTGTTCAACAATTCTACTCCACCTCAAAGGGAAATTGGTACAAACGAGTGAAATCACCTGATCGTTGGAATTTCACCACTGTCACTTTTTTCGTGACATATTGTTTGTGAGCACCTGCGTGCTGTTGCTTGTCTGTTGTATTAGCACCTTAACAATCATAGTTATGACCTCAAATCTAATCAGTTTCTATACAATACTAGGTTATTTCAAGAGTGAAAAAATTGTTTCCTTTAAAACTTTTATATCTCCTGAAGTTTTTTCTTATTTTCACATACTTGTCGTAGATTAATCAACAGTGCTTTCTATTACGTTCTCAGATTTGCATTTAGTTGTATACAGTTGATTGAAGCCAGGGTTATTAGTCCTCGTGCAGTTTTTATTTTTTTTAGTGAAAGGAAATGAATCCTTTCAAGTGGATTCCGTCAAGATATTTCAAGACATTATATATATTAGATTTAGAATCAGAGAATTTTTTGAAATCATTTTTTGTTTTAATAAATGCTATTATTAACTTGAATAAAAGCCATGAATAAAACTTGATAATTTGAATCATTTTTTGGAGCTCATGTATTCTAGGAACGACGTATAAAGAGATTTATTTCAAAATATGATGAAAGAGAGATATTGTCTTCAGTCGTCTATCTACATTAAGAATATTCTGAAATATTTCAATTTTGATAACATTCATTTCTTCCAACAAGTCGCTCAGGAGCAAAAAGGGTTTCTATTTGAAAATTTATAAAAATTTGTTTAGTCGATGAAATAAAAAGAAGCTGTATCCGAAGCACAACTTGATGACGAGCAAATTGACCAAAAAAATTTTTACGGCATGAATCACACGAATCCAGACAAATTCACATTTACTGTCGGTGATGAATATTTTATCAACAGTTTAGTTCGAGTGGCTGCAGATATAAAAATATCTAAACTGGATCAATTTGCGAATCAAATAACGTTTCAGCCGTGGAATTGGATCTTGAGTTTGAGACACAAAATTTGAAAACAAAGCTTTGTCAACACAACTATCCCGCAGATTCGAGAATTGATCGAGAATCTATACGCTTCACGTTTCTGAACAAGAATTTAACTGATATTCAATTTCCGAAATCTCAATGTAGTTCAAAAATCAAAATTGAAAAGTATTTTAAAAAACGATCGGTGGCTGTGGATTGTCGGTAATTTTCACCGTCATGTACAGAATCATTCTTAGAAACGTTCGACTTCACAAGAAACTAAAGAGCTCGATCCATCTTGTTCGAAATAAAAATCTCAACAATTGTCAGCTATGGCCAGCAAAAATGAAAAGGCTGCGCCCACTTCTTGATAGCAGTTTTTTTGTATAATACATATCAATTGAAACATAATGAGATAAATTAATAAATGATTATTCGATAAAAAAATTGTAAAAAGATTGAATGACGAATTAATGTACGTGTTAAAAACTTCATTTATTGTTATTTATAGATTACAGATATATATAGAAAATTTTGGAGATAAACATTGTTATAAAATTCAAGGATAAAGTTGTAAATGTTGTTACATAATGTACAAATCAAATGTGTAATTATAATGAAAACTTTAATTTTAATGTAACCTCATATTTATTGTAGTTTTTCATTTTATATTATTTTATTATAATAACTGTCAAGGATTGGGGTTAGTTGACGAAATCAACACAACCGGTGAAACACAGAACAATATGTATTTAGCTCGAAAGGGCTCTTCAGAGTGAGAATTTACAAGTATATAGAAAAGGTAAGAACAGCGCAGATGGCGCTGCCAGAATCGTCATAGCCTGAGGTGGCTAACTCAAAAGTGCGATCTCCAGCGATAACATCCATAATCAATCGGATTTAAATCAAAACAAATTTGTGGGATTCATTTCAATCACGTTGACTGTTACAGTTCTTACATTTATCCAATGTTTAATAACAATGGTTCTACGATTTTTAAAACATCTTCTGACAACAAAAATTTTCTATTCTTATTTTAAAAAGCTGGCGAGGTCGGATGGTATCTTCAACATAGATACCCTTCAACATAGCTTTGGTATTTCACAGGTTGCAATATCAAACTCCTATCTTCACGATTAACATTAAACTTTCTCGAGAATACGCCAGCTTTTATTTTATAATAATAATTGATTTCTACATAGTTTTTCGTATACCCACATTTCTCAATTTATTTTCATTCATGGAGCCGAACTCGCTGATAAGAATAATCAAACATAAATTTGAATTTGTTCTTTGATTAAACAAAATTTTGGAATAAAATTTTTTTCTTTATCCTGCACAGTTTCAACTTCAACATTTCGAGTTTTATGAGACTGTCTAAGATTACACTCTCTCACTATAACAGTCTGATCACTACTTAATTTTTTACTCCAATTATTCAGAAACCAACATATAAATGATTTTTTTACGACGTGAATATTTCCTCGTCCATCATTTACAACTATTAGTGGACAAGTTTCTGTTAAATTTCCAGAATTTTCAGAAAAATCAGGCGAATTTAACAAACTACTTGACAAAATTGATTTGTGCACTGGAAGGTTCTATCTATAAGATGGGATTTTTTTGAAATGCAAAAAATGATATTTTGTATTATTTTTCCTCATTGATTACTTTTACCCCATTTCATGCACTGATCATTTTTACCCCGTTTGACCCTAAGATCGCGAAAATCATCTAAGGTTGCTTTTTCAAAATCTGCTTTGATAATAACAGCTGTTGTCAGTTAAATATTCATGCCAAGTCTCTGAGTCTCGTTCCACGCATCACATTCCGCTTCCATAATAACTTTTTTGGTGTTTTCGAGAAAAACCGTTAGTTTGAATTTTTCGATGTCATTACAATCTTTCACTTGTTTCTCGCAAAAAGCATTCAAAAATCGGGGTCTAACAAAATTGAGCATTTCATTTTTTTTAAAATTCTAAGCATCAAAATCTAAGAGATATTCCATCTTTTGTAGTCGGTGAATAGCATCGAGAATACTGATATTAACGATGGTCGAAAAAGTCGTGCTAGTGAAACTTACATTTCTGAAAAAGTTCTTACAGGGCTGACTGCTGAAGAGCCGAGGCAGGAACTAATCAAAAGAGCCTTTTTTCAAACACTTCAGTACTAAATTCGATAAACTATGAGCATTCAGTTCCATGCAGGTGTAGCTATTTAGGCTTAGAAAATTGTTGACGACAAAGTAGTTTTTATTTTGACAGGCACGATCTTCACATTCAATCGAAAAATAGCCCAAACCACATACAATACACCCATTCTAGAAGATTCAGTTTTGTGGACAACATTGCCTGCATTGTAAAGAAAAGCTCTTCCAAATAGATTAGCTTGCCGTATCTTTTTAAAACATATTGTTCTAACAGTTTTCGAATCCGCGGGTCACAGAGCCGCATGGTCAAAGCAAAGTTCATCTTATCGTCGAGCGTAAGATCAGTTTCAATTAAAAAATGTTGATTTCTTGTGACTGTACCAACGACCCAGGCAGAAACAGCCAACATTCAGACGACTTTACAATTGTTTCAACGTTGGGTCAACGTCAATAAACGACGTTGGGAGACTACATTGAACCAACGTAGAACCAACGTCGAATCAGATTTGTATACAAGGTTGGATCAACGTTGGTGAGCTTACGTTGGCAGCGGGGTTTCCTTAGTTGCGTCTTTTTTTATAAAAAGTGATAAAAATTCTGTGTTCGGGTATAGCTTGGTTGTGCAGAAATTATTTTAATTTTTTTTTAGATTTCTGAAAAAAAGAAGATTCAGATTTTTAGTAGTTAAATTACAGTCGTTACGACTGTAATTTTCTGCCTGGGGAGAGCTACGAAATTCTCGGATGTTGCGGCAAAATCCCTCATTGGAAGTACAATAGAAATTTTGAATAATTTGTTTTCCATTCTGTTTCTTATGTGAACTGGATCTTGAAAATAAATGTAATCAGGAAAAATTTCTGCGTGAAACCCTTCGATGTTTGGTTTTTCAGAGTCTGTTGTAGTTTTCTTGTATCAAGATGAGTCGCTGTCGTTTTTTACATTCATGTTAGGGAGTAAACGAGAAGCTTTTAAAGCTCTAGGATCGCCATTTGTACCATAGCCTAATACCTCAATTCCGTTAACCTCCAGTACAGCAGATATGTTAGTCTATTTCTTCGAAATATTTTCCGAGGTCATTCTGTTATCTGAACCAAATAACATTAGACAAAATGGAGGGGAATTTCTAGAAGCTGGTTGCGCCAAAGAATGTGCAAATATGATGCAGGTTTGTTCTTTTGAAAATGTCTTTCTATTTCTTTGGCTGATCTTACTGGAAAACTATACGGTATGGGCATCGAATTATTAGTCTTCGGTAAAACAAGACCTACGTTTTAATTTGTCTCTGGGTTGTACTGGACACGACCGGAGATTCCAGTTGAATTCTCGCAGATCCATACAGCTTTTTGTAGATTTCTTATCCTTAAGAATAGTAGAAGTTCATTGACTCGCAGTGTGCCTTCTGCATGAGGTACTTTTTTTTAATTGATGAATTCTGTAACGGTTCGAACTCTAGAAAAAGGTAAGTTTGCGTGAATAAAGTCGAAAAAAATTTGTCTACCTAATATTTAAATATAGGACGCTACTGATTTTGAGACATTTTTCAAAATCTGTTCCCTCTGGGGTCTTCTCCTTCATTATTGTAGAATGAAAACTGTAGCATTCTCAACACCGTTGAAGATTCCCGAATAATTTTATTTTTTTGTTTAGGCTCGGGTTCAGATCTACTAGAGTATTTTTTTCCGTTTTCCAAATAGCAGGATCCTTGCTTTTTATTAAATCTTAAACCTTGATGAACAACTCCAATTTATTTTCGGAAAAATAGAAAGAGCTTGCTCAGTTTTTTCCGTAATATTTGTTTGGTTCTGATTAAGGAAAAATCTGGCTAGCATAAATATCCGATTTCACAAACTCTTCTATATCAGTGAAATTTTTCTTGTTCAGTTGAACAAAAATTTCTGGACTGTCAACTGATTGTAACATTAAAATGAATTTTAAGTAAAAAGGAACTTTGATGTTCAGTTCATTTTCTCTTTTGCTTTAGAATTGTCTTCTGAAGCCATTTACAAAAAAAATGAATAAATCACAATTTTCAAAAGTATTTCTAGATTAAAAAAAAAAAAACAGAAATATATGTTAAATACTTTGACAAAGAAGACTTAGAAAATAAAACGTGAAGAATGAAATTAAAAAATATGCTAAGCTCAATGAATCTGAAACTTTTTCGCCCGTGACCATCAATTGTATACAATTTGAAGTAAATCTATAAATAATCGACAGAAATTAACGAAAACTGTAGTTAACCAATCAAAACGAAATTTATAATGTTTATAAGTATTATTAAACATCAAAATATGTAGAAATAGATTCCACGTCGGGTAGAGAGGACAAAAAGAACGAACTTCTAACTATCGTGTTGTATTCGGGTTTATTACAAAAGCGATTCGAAAACAATCATACACAACCGTGTTCTTACAACTCCCAAGACTCACTGCCTCTCAGGCCTCATCTCTCTTCTCTTTCCTATGCCCATCGACCATCGCGCCCTCTACAACTCCACACCGCCAAAAATTTAAATATCGCTTACCACGAATATATAAACGAACATCGCTGTAAAGTTGCCAGCTATATAATAATTTAGCTTTGTTTCTTATCTGATTCAATTCGAGGTTATGATTTTCATGTTTGAGCTACCGCTGCGACCGAAGATTAAATTCCACGGAGATTAATACAAAATCAAAAGGAATTTTTATCAAAAAAAAAAAAAAATGTTTGAAATGAAATGATGGAATTTGGAGTAAGAACTAAGCGATTTAAATAATGCAAGTTTTATCATTTCAATATATAAACAAACCAAATTTGTTTGCTTTAGTACTATGTCTTAATGTCATACGGAAAAAAATGACTGCTCGTAAAGCAGACACGAACAATTTTTTTTAATTTGAATAAACATGGTCAACGACTGGGACATTCGTCAATGTAGAATTTTTCATTTTTTGAAGCATTTTGAGAATTTTTAGAATACTTTGGGATTCTTTGAAAATCTCCAATAATCATGAGAATTTTATATAATTCACTATAATTTTTCGGAATTTTTCGGAATTGATTATAATTCCTTGGAATTTCTCGAAATTCCTTGGAATTTTTCGAAATTCTTTGAAATTTCTTAAAATTTTTCAAAATTTCTCGGAATTCTACAGAAATTGCCGACAATCCTAAAAATTCATTATAATTTTACAGAAATTGCAGACAATTCTAAGAATTCATTAAAATTCGCTGGAATTGCTTAGAATTCTCTAGAATTCATTGAAAAACTTAGAAGTTATCTGTAGTCTCAAAAAATTATTCGTTAGTCATTTGAGAGTTCCGAGTTGCCAACCCCTTGGATTCATCTCTATAATAATGGAAGTATAATTGTACCATTTTTTTTGTCAGAACAAAGTAGAATTTTTCAAGTGAAGTGTGATTAAAAGACAACTACTCATATTGTTAAATTTGAAAGTTCGAACTTGTTGATTGTTTTGAATAAACGATAATTTGGGTGATGGATTATTTACTTATTGCAACTATTGAGATATAAATACGGGTCGCAATCCAGGTGACCAGAGAGTGTGTGTCGGTTCAATCAAAGCTATTCTTTATTACGTGAATTTCGGCAGTGTCTGCCCATATAATTTCTCTTTTCATTCCCGGGCTTGTTTGAATTCAAAATTGAAACGACTTATATTTTGCTTTTATCATTGTAACTTTGTGCCAAGTGGTCGGTAAAAAAGTCCGCTGCTCCACCACTAAAGTTATTTGAAATTTGCAACTGACAGAAATTTGACGGTTGAATTGTTGTAAATCAAGTGTACGCAGTTGTCCGCAAGGACATCTTATACACATATAATTAAATTATGTAAAACAACAAATTTGAATGTGGGTAGGGTTGATTGTGCAAATAAGTTTTGCGTTTTGAACGCGAGGAAACCCTTAGATTGAAGCAAGCAATGCTTCGATCTGAGGTAAAACCTTATTTTTTAATTTTTTTGATGAGCAAAATCAATATAGCAATTCTCAAAATGTACAATATATTCAATAACAAGTACAAGCGATTCGAAAACAATTTTTGATCAAAGAGGGTTTTTGTAATTTATAACAATCGAACAACGATTAAAGCAAACAAGGTAATTTTACATATGAGGTGCAAATTTCGTAAAACTCCAAGCGATTAATGATAAAGCAGTTATTTTTCAGTACACAATCAAAAGAGAAAACAAAAATAAAGCGTAACGAAATTCAAATGTGAAAAGTAATATAATTGTGCGCGATTACGAGAATCAAGACACAAACTATTAGCAATAAATTAAATTAAAATATTATAATCTAATCTCAGTTTGAACGGTGAAGTAGTGAGCGTCGTTACCGACGTCGCCGAGAACAAGTATTACAGTTGGGATAGCAAAATCTAAAATTCGTTTTAATACGAACGTTTGAAATTTATCCGAGAATAGAAATATTCGGTAATGAGGCAGACGCTGCCGATTAAATTTGACAGCAATATAGTCGGTTTAGAATAATCACAACCCTTCACTATTTTAATTTCAGGATTTGCTTCGACTCAATGTTCCAGAATTTAATGCCTGTTATGAATTGATAATTATTAGGCTTTAATCAACTAAAATTTAACTAAACAATTCTGTAAATTTTAATTGGCATATAACAAAAAACGGAACCAATTAATAAATAAATTCGTTAATGCTTTCAGTGCGAAATGCATAAAAAAGAAAGCGAAGAATTTAGACTCGAAATTGACTTTAAATGAAATGCTGTATTAGGCACAAATTTCGCAAAGCAAGAAAACGAAATAATCAAAATAAATTTAACCCTTGACTATTTCAAAATCAAATTAACTTAATCATGCATTAGAAACTTAACGTTAAATTGGGATGTTCAGAATTGAATAAACGAAACGAGCATTAATTAAGTTTTGAAAACAAATAATTAACAAATGCGGGCAATAAATAACGCAGATTAGAATTCAAATAAGATGTACAATTCTCAATTGTGGGAAGATACAATCCCTGTTCGATGTTGTGTTTGCCTTAATTTAAGATCACGTATATGCGCTAGTTCGAAATAAGATAATGCAAAAATGTTAAATTGAATAATTTAAAATGAGAATTAAGATGGCCTCACTTATCAGATAATTTAGGAACAGCTTAATTCAGTTGGCAACTCGCTGCAGAAAAACCGAGCCAGTCGGTTTTCTCCCAAAACTCAATGGAGAACAACAAACCAACAAATGGAATCAAGAAATTTCATCACAACTTCACAACGAATGGAAATTAATTCACCGCGTATTCCGAGAGAAAAAAACAAATCAAGCACGATCAGTAATGATAACTAACTAATTGTACAGATTGGACAGCCTTTTATAGGAGTTTCCCTGACCTTGGAGAAGGTTCGCAAAAAATAAATAAAAATAAACAATTCAAATCAGAAACGGTTTTATTGTCAATCCGCAGAGACGCTCCACGAGTCTAAAATCTCACACAATAATTAATAAAATTGTCGTTTCTTATGAAATTCAGGATTTTTCTATCTAAATTAGCTTGAAAAACTCAACATTCATGTTAGCAATTGTGGACATATAAAATCGATCTTGTAAGGATTAAGCGTTCAGCATGTTAAATTTAACTTTCTTTTATTTTTAAACTTTATAATTTTTGTTATAACAATATTGCGAATTTTTATCACATACAAACTCATTTGTTTGAAAATATCTTTATAACTATTTGATATGGTCAAACTATTTTTGGGACTCAACAGTGTCCGGATATTTGAATCGAATTAATTTGATTTAGACGAATTTGCCAGAAGCATAAACTGATTCCGAAAAATAAGTGAGGTGCCTTGCACGTGGACGTTACGTATACGAAGAATGGAAGAATTTGCAATCACTTTATTGATTTAACGCAGGTTACAAATTCTTGTAATGGACATCAGAACAACAATCCATCATTCCAATGAAGATCAGGACACAAGGGAAAGTTCAGGGTGCATCTGTACTCACCTGTTCGATTTGTTGAACTTGGACTGAAACAAAATCAAGCCTTCATTGCGGGTCAAGAGTAGGTGATTTTAAAGCGGGTCATTCAAAAAGCGGGTTAGTGATTGCGACGAAAATGATGCGGAGCATACAAGATTCGTTGAGACACTGACTGCGGATTGATCTAATAGCTGTATTCACATTGATAACGCTCGTCACTAAGAGCGACTTTTACTTTTTAGTCACGCCTAGGGTGACGTCACGTAAGGACACCAGAATATTGTGTTTAAAAATTAAGCACTTTTGAGAAATTCGAGAAAAATACGCGAAATAATCCAAAGCCGTTTAAAATTGTTCTATGTGATTTGTTTCTTATTCTTTTTTATATAATAATAAAATGGAAAACAAATTTTTCATGGTTCTTTTATTTGATTATTTGTTCTTTTTTTCAGATTAAAAATTAATACGAAAAAGTTATACAAAATATTTTTTTTCTGTCCAACAATACTCATTACAAAATTTCATGCTCAGAGCAAGTGAAATATTGTAATTGATTATCTTTATCAGTTGCTCCAAAATTTATAGTACAAAATATGGTAAAATTAAATTCTTGTATGTGAAAAAAAAAATTAATAAATAAATAGATTTCATTTTAATATTAGGACATTGTAACGTCAGTGCTAACCAATGTCTTGAATAATAAAAAAAAAGTAATTTTTAGTCTGATTCCTATTATCCATGAGTACCTTATTTTTCTGAGTATGGGGCTGCGTCATATTTCGGATGAAAACACATCTGAATTTGCAGTCTCACTGCATCAGCAATTTGTAATAATTATAATAGAGGCTTATAAGAAGCTCCACTGCCTGAAACGCTGACCCGCGACACTGGCACCAGTTTGGCTCTAATTCTGTACTGGATCAGTTTTTGACACAATGAATGTAAACAGTCCGTGGATTTCGGATGAAACAAGATTTCACTCAAGTAAAGGACTATATATTCAAACTTGAAAAGCATAATAATTTTTCTTCTCAAATCATACTCAGACTTCGTCTCAAATTTAGAGAATTTCAACACATTTAATACTTTTTTTCAATACAGGGTGTCACAAAAG
>JAAMPD010003050.1:0-11614 GCA_025266255.1 Trissolcus basalis
TCAAGCTGCAGACTCACCGTCGTACAGATGTGTGGCGTGATGACTGACTGACTAACAGAGACGGTTTGCAGATTGAGAGTTCGGAAGCCGGGGCGCGCTCCAGTTGACATTGGAGCGATCCTTGAAGTGATCCAGGCTGCCTGATGTTCTGGTCGCTATCCCACGTTGGTGCAACAGCTGCCTGGTCCGCCCGAGGATCAGAATAACAATCTACGACTCGAAAAAAAAGATTAGTGACAATTCTCACTAATAAAAATGGTATCGATAGCAGAACGGGTGCTGCCAGCAGTTGTTAATAAATTCAAAGTCGACTCCGACAGATGTTAATTTTGAATTCTCGTTGCCGTTATCGATACTTGGGCTTATGGCCCGGTACGGAAAAGAGCATCAAACAGCCAACATTCCCGCACCAAACCAGATTGAGTTTTCGGAATCGGTACCGAGAAGAGTATCAAACAACCAACATCCCGATATCGATCCAGATTGAGCTCTCAAAACATAATTCTCAAAAACACAAAAATCAGTACTCAAAAACTCAAAAAACGCAATACTCAAAAATCTCAAAAACTCAAAAGTACTCAAAATTGCTCAATCTCACTAATTAATACTCAATCTTTAGGCCCAATTAGTTCTTCACAAAATACTCAAAAAGCTCAATATAATCTCTACAAAAATTTCTCAAAATCTCTACAAAAATATCTCAATAAAATCTCTACAAAATTTTCTCAATAAATTCTCTACAAAAGTTGCTCGATAAGGTCTCAATAAATCTCAATAAGTCTCTACAAAAATTACTTAAACAAAATCTCAATAAATTACTCAAAAATCAGAATACATACTTCATCAAAAACATCAAAACATAGCGATACTTAAACCTAGATCTTAAATCTGAGTCACCAGGAACTTCATCGAGACCCAGACTTTGTGTTCTCCTGTTGGTTTTCGAGAACGATAACGACGTACTGTGTCTCTTTTTTGACGCAGCTCAAAAAGCAGCGTCACAATATCAATCGGCCACTACGTAATTGAGAGTAAGACTAAATAATTAATTTATTGTATAACAATGATGTGTCGAGATGTAGTCGAGATAAGCACAGCATATCCATTCAAATTAATGATATGAAAAAGATTATTGTTATAGAGTAGAATATTTGGTCAATCATTTGCATTCATTGTAATTGTCTACATATATGAACGAAGTATAATTTGAAGCAATGTTTAAACCTGAATAGTTAGACTCCAATATTTCTAAAAACTTGATTCAGAACTGGAATCATAACCTTAGACAGTCACATCGAGGTCACTAGTGACTCCGGGGTACCTTCAATCGTGAATTATGGTAGTTTGGGTCCTTATTAATTAATTTTAATTGTAAAAATCTATTATTTATATGATAATCCATTAAATATCCGAGACCGATTTGAAAATACTTTAGACTACGTACATAAAAATCTAAAATATGTTTTCGTTGTCATATTTATTATGAAAAATTTATTCTATAGTTGGAAGTCTTCAAAAATTGGACTGCATCAAAAAGCACTACCATTTTTTCATTATAAAGTATCATCATAAGTGAAAATGATAAATTGGAAAAATTGTTTTCTGTTTAATTTATATCAATGTCTATATATTTCTTAGATATTTTATCAATTTTCTGTAAGACCTTAAAAACTATTTTGATTGATATTGAATATGTGAATTTGAGTATAACACGGCTGTACGCGTGTCATATCTTTAGAACTCTATTTAAGAATTTTAAAATGGAAGAATGTGCCAAAACTGGACTATATATAAGAACTTATAATTGTTTAAGTACAATGTCTGTCATTTCTCCAGACATAAATCATATGTCAATATAAATCATCAACATAAATCATTACTTGGGAAATTTCATTTAAAAAATTAGCTGTAGGGTAAAAGTGGGTATTACTGCGGATGCTGGTATTACTGCGGTTTTTCATACAAGTCATGAGAAAATGTTGAGTTAAATTAATGTTGAATATTTATTAAAAAAAAACTTTCAGCTTCATTTCATATGACTAACAAAAAACATGTTATTAACATTGCATAAATAATATTTTATTCTTGCATATAAAAACGGAACACTGATTTTTGGTTGTACAGTTCCGTAATACGTCAAAATTTTTATCTTAAATAAGTGAATATTTCGTTAACTGTAAAAGTAAATTATGTCTCACAAAATTATATTCAAATAAAGCAATAATAAATAAAACTGAAATTTTCAACAACATGATTTCTTCTGATTAAAAAAAAATAACCGCTGAATTAGTAATGCGAACTACATTTAACCACTTGCATGTATTACGGCAGGATTTCTGACCAACGATGGCGCGCTGTAAACTGTGTAAACATAACCTCATTTTAAGCGTAGGCTGCAGTATATTCGCGGTGATAGTAGTTTTGTAGGCATTGTTTTTGTTTGTAATTGAAAAAGAAACGTACACAAAAATGAAAAATAGTAACAAGTCGGATGCAAAGAAGCTTAAAAAAGCAGGAAAACGTAAAAAAAGTTGTATAATGATTCTTCATCTAATTATATTTCCAAAATGTTATGTTACTTATTTATTGATAAAAGCAAAATATGTGATAGAACTAAACAAATAATTGCAATGGCTGTGTCTTAAATTTGAATATAGAATAGCGTGAAATTTAGTTGTACTGAAATGTGATTGAAAAGAAAATTTGTGATAAAAAAAAATGATTTAGCTTGAGTATGTTTACTCAAACATTTTCAATTTTGGCAATAAATTTTATCAAGATTGGTTTTGAGATTAAATTTGTATGCATACAAAATCCCGGAGTACACAATAATTCACACAGCCGCAGTAACTCGTACACAGTAATACATGCAGCGCCACTATAATACCAGCATGTAAGCTTTCTCACTAAAATACCAATATTAACATTGTTTTTAGGTTTAAAAATCTAATTAATTTCTATATTAACATCTAATAGTGTCAAGAAACCTTCACAACATAATATCTGATATTACTTTCAACGACAATGATTGTTTTTCGAGTTCAAAGTGGATCGAATCTTCAAAACCGCAGTAATTCCCACGTTTACCCTAGTATTACCACTTCTGACATTGATTTCTTGTTTCAAGTTTATATTAAAAATTAATCATAACACATACTAGGCACAACAATTACCAGGCACTACACAACAAATTGCAGAACATGTAGAATATCTAAAAAAAGTTTTTAAAAAATTTACACTAGATAACTGTTTCATGGAATAAATATTTGAAAATCATAGGATGCTCGCTCATTGTCGTTAAGTGTACGTATTTACGTATACACGTATTCTTATGAACTGCCAACGAAATGAATAAATAGATTTTTGTACGGATTTTCATTAATTATAGCAAAAAATCAAACAAATTGTTTCATTCATTTATTGTCAAGTATTGGCACCCTTCGCGCCATCTGACGAGAAAAGAGGGAGGCTCGTTGTGACTCGGCACGACTCTCTCGCGACGCGGAGTGGGGGGTCGGAGACTCACTCCAGTCGCAGAGAGTAGAGTCAAAAAGAGTCCATCTCGAGCAACAGTCCAGGTTAGACGTCAGGAAACTCCCAGCGGCAATTCCGAGCCGCAGCGCTCAAACAAAACTTCGGCCACAGAGCCCTAAAAGTCTTATGATTTAAGCAGGCCACAGAGCCACGTCGGTTTTTATCGTCATCTGATTTGGCGACGCAGATCGCGAATCAGCACCCGTCAAAAGGTTGCAACATTTGTGTTTTTTTTGTTCACTTTCGATATTAGTTTAGAATAATTAAACTGAGCCCCAGGGCCACGATATACATATATATATATATTAATTTTTTTGACTTGTATTAGCATACTTTTAGACCTTAGTTACTTATTATATTTTGATAAACAATATAACAGTCCTTTGACCTTGAGTTATTAAAAGGGTGACAATCTTTATTTATGACAAATCCCCAAACGCCTTGTCCGTATCCACACCTAAATTACAGTCCATTTTATTCAGCTCTTTAACGTAAATTCATTTACCGGAGCCATCGTCTGGCAAGTTTGGTCATCAATACTTGACAGTCCTACACGAGCCGGATCCGGGTGAGGCAAAAAACCCAAGGCAAGTAATAAAGTAACAAAAGGTCTAAAAATAAATAAAGGAGAATAAAGTCATAGCAAAAACAGTTTGTTGAAAAAAAAAACACAACAATAATAAACGCTAAAAGCAAGATAATTAAATTAATATGATGAATAAAATTGAGATCAACAAAAAATCAAAACATTCGATGAGCTTATGATTATTAGAAAGCAATTAGAAGACAGATAAGCAGAGATTAAAATCGAAAGATATCATTCAAAATAAAACAGCAAAACAAATAGAAGTGATTCAATAAAAGAAAAAAATAATCGAGAAAATATATATAGCAAATAAAAGAAAACGGTGCGTGAAAGACAATTGAATATTCGGGTCGCGAGTGATCAACGCGACGCGGCGATTGTTATGTGTAAAGTGAAGTTTCAGGAATAGGTGACTGGAGGACAATTATCAAGGTTAAAGGGAATCGGCTTGAAAGACAACCAATGGGTTTAGTCAAGAGTTAGTCAAGGCCGGTCAGGAGGATCTACGAAGCACAGGAGAGCGTCATAGCAGACGACATCACCAAACAGGGATACAGTAGTGCCGACAAAACAGCTGTCGACAAGTGGTCGATGGGCAAGTTGCCTACACGGGCAATCAACAAACGAAACTAGTCTCGACGCAGCTCGGCGACTACCGCAACTGGCCTGCACAGGCTCTCAACAAATCAAACTAGTCTCGACGCAGCTCGGCGACTACAGCAATTGGCCTGCATCGGCTCTTAACACAAACAACTAGTCTCGACACAGATCGGCGACTACAACAACGAGGCGACAACAGCCCTCCACAAAATCAGTTGGTGTCAACGGAGCTCGACGACTATAGCAGATAGCATTACAAGATGGCTACCAATGTACCGGAAGAAACCAAACCGAATCCACGTGCACTGGCACTGATATCCAGACTAATGGAAGATGGACAGGACATGATCCAAGGGCTGAACACCTTGAAAGCTGCGACTTCAGATACGTTAGCCCTGGACACGTTACTTGATCAACAAGCGCACTGCAGGGCGCAGTTCCAACTGGCCCAAGATCTAAATACGGAACTGATGACGCGAGCAACCGAGGACCAAAAACAGAAAGAGGCATATTTCAAAAACAAGTTATGGTCAACAATACGAAAAACCTACAAAGAGACATTGCACCTACTCAGCGATCGGATAGATGCAATGCACAAGATCAAGGAAGAAAGAATGATCCAAATGACTGCTCAAGCGACACCACAAACACAGCAACAGCCCGCTCCAAGCCCGGTGGTGTCAACATTGAGATTGCCACAACTGGAGATCATCACATTTGACGGGTCATATGAAAATTGGCAAAATTTTCATGACTTCTTCCAGACAGCAGTGGAGAACAATCCCACTCTATCGCCAGCCTTGAAACTACAACAGTTGAAAGCAGCACTCAAGGGAGAAGCCGCAGAGCTACTCAGTGCTATCAAAATCACAAATGACAACTATGCCATAGCTTGGAATGCGCTGAGGGAACGGTACGACCGGAAGTTAAACATTGTGTGGCACCACATTCGCAGACTCCGATCGCTTCCAGTCATCACCCAACCGTCCTTACAATTACTGCGACAAATGCGCAATACATTGCAAGTCTCACTGGACTCATTGAAGTTGGTAGATGAAGAGTTGGGAAACGGCGGATTCTACCTTGTAGCGGACATGATAGAAAAACTAAACGGAGAAATGAAGCTGAGGTGGGGAGAGAGTCACGCAGACAATGCTGACTTTCCAACGGTCAACGAATTCTACAAGTTCCTGGAAAAACAAATTAGCATACTCGAGGCCGTGGAGACAAAATCGAGCAAGACAGGCAACAATCCAAACAAGTATAAATCCTCGTTGAACGTGTCAGTGAAGGCACAACAGAGAGAACAGTGCAATTACTGCGGACAGGAGCACACTATCCATAAGTGTGAAGATTTTCGCAAGCTCAATGTGCAAGAGCTTTGCAAAGTTCGCAGAGTAAAGAAACTATGCATTAATTGCCTGGGGAAAGGGCATGAAGCAAAAGAGTGTCGATGCAAGATGACTTGTCGCAAGTGCGCCAAGCCACATCACACGCTTCTACATTTTGAAGTCAGGATCAAGGACAACGGTAAAGGGAGCGAATCCAACAAAACCACGAAAACCGCAAGTGCAACGGGGAGTAGTGTGGAAACGACTACCCCGTCATTGGCGCTGCATAACGTACCGGTACAGTCTGAGGTGATGTTAGCGACCGCCCTGGTAAAGGTGTTATCACCGAACGGACACATCAGGACAGTTAGAGCGATGATTGATAACGGATCCGAATCATCATTTGTGAGCGAGAACTTGGTGCAGTCGTTAAGGCTGCCCAAGAAGAGAACGAGCATCACCATCAATGGACTCCAAGGAGTACACACCAGCTCTCCGAGATATGCTACTACATTTGAAGTGGCAGATCATCCCACAGGAAATCAGAAGTTTTGGGTACACGCATTTGTGCTCCAAACGATCACCGCATACAAACCCAAAAGGTTCCAACCACAGCTTCATAGCGAGTTGAAAAATCTCAAGTTAGCAGATCCAGAACCTGCTCGAGACTTGAGAATCGAGCTACTCTTAGGTGCAGACGCACTGGTGAAAATTATGCAAGATGGGGTACTGCGACTGAAGCAGTCCAAAGTGATCGCGCAATCAACCAGTCTGGGTTGGGTGTTATCGGGACCTGTGGAACATCCAAACCATGCACACAGCATCACCATACAGCATGCTGTAAGCGAACCTCCAGACATGCTGCGCCGGTTTTGGGAGATCGAGGAGCTTGTGGGCAGACCTCCAGCGTCCGAGGACGAAGAACTTTGCGAGAAAATCTTCCAACAAACCACGAAGCGAGATGCAACGGGGAGATTCACAGTGCAACTTCCGTTTCGGTCAGAAGAGGCAAAGCAAAGGCTGGGAAGGTCAAAGCACATTGCCGCAGCGCAATGGAAAAGAGCTGAAGCACGCCTGGAAAGGACGCCAGGAGCTCGAAAACTGTATGACGAGGTCTTGGAAGAGTACTTAACGCTCGGACATATGGCGGAAATTACAAGCGAGGACGAGGAAACCGTCGACCACGTGTACTTACCACATCATGCCGTGATAAAAGAGGACAGTCTCACCACAAGCGTGAGAGTGGTGTTCAACGCATCCAGTCCAACAGAAGAAGGAGTTTCCTTGAACGACATTCTGTGCACCGGACCAAAACTTCAAAACGATATTGCAGATGTCCTCACTGCGTGGCGTGAATACCCACTGGTGTACATGGCAGATGTATCCAAAATGTACAGGCAAATAAACGTGGATGCCACCCAGCACAAGTATCAATGTATCTTGTGGAGAAAGGCCAATACTCCAACTGTCAAAGCGTACAAGCTTCAAACAGTCACGTTCGGAACCAAACCAGCGCCGTACTTGGCAAATCGGGTGGTCAAGGCAATCATCGAGCACCATAAGGATGAGTATCCTCTGGCGGTGGAGCCACTTAGTCGATGCATTTATGTGGACGATGTATTTTTTGGAGCGAATTCGGAAAAGGAAGCCAAGGAAATTCGACGACAAGTGGACGCAATGCTGAAGTGTGGGGGTCTCATTCTGCGCAAGTGGGCCACAAATCAACAAAACCTGTTGCCTGATGTTACGGAAAGTTCCACAGAATACTATTTGGATCCAGAGGGCGCACTAAGCAAAAAGGTATTGGGATTAGCTTGGTCACCCGCTCAAGATGCGTTCGCAGTCAACGTGAGCAAAGTTGAGAACGTCCAAATCACCAAGCGAACCATTCTATCCAACATAGCCCGGATCTACGACCCTATGGGGTGGCTGTCGCCATTTGTGATAAGAGCCAAGATATTGATGCAAACAATCTGGTTGGCAAAAATCAGTTGGGATGATGAGAAGCTACCGAATGAAGTGCTGGCGGAATGGACAAAATTGTGTGACGAGCTACCAACCCTCACACAAATCAGCATACCACGATTCATTGGTACGGGTGGTGCACCCACAACGAGGATTCTTAGAGGATTCTCCGATGCATCAAAAAGAGCCTATGCGGCAGCTGTGTACCTGTGTGTGAGGTACACTAATGGAGACACAAAGAGCCATTTGGTCAGGGCAAAAAGTAGAGTTGCTCCAATAAAGACTCTGTCCATTCCCAGATTGGAATTGTGTGGAGCAGTGGAGCTAGCTAAATTGATGAAATCGGTTCAAGCTGCATGGCTTGGATACATCGAAAAGATTGAATGCTTCTGTGACTCGAGAATAGTACTTGACTGGCTGGCCAAGCCAGCATCCACCTGGCACACCTTCGTGGCGAATAGAGTGTCGCTCATTCAGACAGAATTGACCGAGGTCAAATGGCAGCATATCCCCTCAAAAGGTAATCCAGCAGATCTTAACTCCCGAGGAGTGAGCTCAAAGGAATTATCAGAATCACAACTCTGGTGGCATGGACCAAATTTGAAGGACCTGGATCCAAGTGAACCCACTCGAGAACAACTAGAAAGGCAGGCGATAGAAGTGGCCCGAGAAGCGTGTCAGAGAATCACCGTGCAACACGGAGATTGTGAGCAGTTGCCAATGTATATCATCAAATATTCCTCCTGGAATAAGATGATCAGAGTGGTGGCCTACGCATACAAGTATGTCAATAGATTACATGATCGAATCAAAAACCCTGCAAGGGTGATTGCAGAACAACACGAATCGGCGAACCCACACGCCTTTCGAACACTACTCCAAACGCAGCAGATATCTCGACAAGCCTACTCGTTGACCACGGGAGAAGTTGAACTAGCACGAACTCATGTGATCAGCCTATTACAAAAATCGGCATTTAGTTCGGAATTGGTAACGTTGAGAAAACAGCTGCCGGTGTCTAGAGGATCTCCGTTACATCAACTTTGTCCACTACTGGATGAGAAAGGCTTGATAAGGGTCGGAGGTAGACTACAATTCTCAAGACTACCGGATTCCCAGAAGCATCCAATTGTCCTACCTAACAACGCAGTCACGAGCAGATTGATTCGACAAATTCATATAGATGCACTGCATGGAGGATTACAATTAACATTAGCATTATTACGTGAAAAGTATTGGATAATACGGGCGAGAAACCACACTAAAGCCATCATCCAAAAATGCATAACCTGTGTGAGACATAAAGCTCAGCTCGCATCACAACAGATGAGTCCGTTACCGCTGGCTAGGTGTGCAGAGTCGAGACCTTTCAGCCATGTAGGGCTCGATTACGCCGGACCTGTCAGCATGAAGAATGCCAGCGGGAGAGGATACAAGGCCCACAAAGTTTGGATAGCCTTATTTGTGTGCTTCGCCACACGAGCCATCCACATAGAGGTGGTTAACGATTATTCCACGGCATCGTTCCTGGGGGCGTTCAAATGCTTCGTTGCACGACGAGGTATGCCCTCCGACATGTACAGTGACCAGGGAACCACGTTCCAAGGTGCATGTCATGAGCTTCACCGAAGATATCGGGCAATCCTGGTAGATCCCGAACTATTGAATACCATGGCCATGGAAAATGTCAAATGGCATTTCATCCCACCTCACGCGCCCCATCAAGGAGGGTTGTGGGAAGCCGGAGTGCGGTGCTTCAAACATCACTTCCGACGGATAGTCGGGTCGTTTGTGCCATCCTGGGATGAAATGAGAACGGTGCTATGCCAGATTGAGGCGTGCCTCAACTCGAGGCCGTTGGTACCATTGAAGGATGACGCGTCCGAGGAACTTGCCCTCACTCCAGGACATTTTTTGGTAGGCACTAGCTTGAAGACACCGCCCGAGCCTAGCATCCTTAACCTCAATGAGAATCTGCTGAGCAGATGGCAAGCAGTGAGCAGAATTGTGGAGACATTTTGGCGGAGATGGAGACAGGAGTGTCTACAACAGTTGCAACCTCGAACTAAATGAATTGACAAGGAGGAGAATGTCAAAATTGGGGACGTAGTGCTATTGTGTGAGGCCAACCTTCCACCAGGAGACTGGGGTCTCGCCAGGGTTACCCAGATTTATCCAGGAGAAGATTCTTTAGTCAGGAAAGTGGAACTCAAGACTGCCACCTCCACGCTTACAAGACCTATCACAAAGCTATGTAAACTCCCCATTGCATGACCAACCTCCTAGAGAATTTAGTTTTATGTATTTTGGCTTATTACACATCAATCTCACCTACAAAATCGCATTACGTATCATTTCTCAAGCTATGCACCTTTTTTACCCTCTTCATCGAACTCATGTTCATAACTGTATCCAAACAAATTTACATAAATGCACAGATACACCCATGATTACCACTGCCTCTACTGCCTGGCTTGCAATTTCTCTGCCACAACCATTCTAACCTCTCTTGTTTGACGAATGTGTTTGGTTTCAGATGAGTGGACCATCCGACGTGTTAGAATTGGAAACAAGCCAATCCTTGTATGAGGAAGAAGTGAGATGGCGATACGAACAGTATCAGAAAAGAGAGTTCGTCAAGGCATGGATACGGCAAACCGGAGAGCAGTCTCGACATGAGAGGAATCCAGCCATTACATTCAAATCTCCAGGAAACAAGGCGACGACGGTCACCGGAGCATGGCGTCGCAAGCTGACAGGGCGCAGTCCCCCCCCGAGACCGAGCAGGGGACCTCGGACTAACTTGGCAGTTATTTGTGACACGCCCCGCCCAAAGGCATCAATCCGCCATCGCTCGTCGATACCACTGGAAGTATCCACCGTTGAGTCAACGAAAATACCCTCACAGGAAATTGCCTCTCCAGATCCATCATCAAAGGCCTCGGAAGGGGAACCTCTGGTGCAATGGAAGCTCCAGCCAATACAACTTGAACAACCAGAAATATTGACCGTCATACGGGATGAACCTATCCCTAACGAAGAAAACGGCAAACGAGCACCATACCGATATGAAGTACGTGTCCCTCCACAGGAATTCGCCAAGTTCTCAGCAAAGAAACGCGGGGAGTGGAGAGCCTTCACGTCTCATGGCAAATTGGTGGTACGCACGGACCACGGCGTTCCTGTGGGGTCGCATTTGATTTCCCGTCCTGTGGATCGGCATCCGATCGACCACCGGCGGCATCCGCTTGATTGCCGAGAATGTGGGACTCACGACACTGGAAGAGACGATTCGGGGGAGGAAGAGCCTATGCCAAAGAGATTGAAATCAGTTGTAGTGGCCATACCCCGGGCCCCTCGGAAGCTGGAAATTCATTGAACACCCTGATGCGTTCAAGGCGGGCGGTGTCAAGTATTGGCACCCTTCGCGCCATCTGACGTGAAAAGAGGAGGCTCGTTGTGACTCGGCACGACTCTCTCGCGACGCGGAGTGGGGGGTCGGAGACTCACTCCAGTCGCAGAGAGTAGAGTAAAAAGAGTCCATTTCGAGCAACAGTCCAGGTTAGACGTCCCAGCTGCAATTCCGAGCCGCAGCGCT
>JAAMPD010003051.1:0-11611 GCA_025266255.1 Trissolcus basalis
ATATTGTAGTATGAAAAAGTATAATTATAAAAATACAACGGGATGGCATAACGATTTGTATTTACTCCTTGAAAAAATAGAAACCGAATGCGATTTTCGTAGTTTGTTTCAACAGTTAACTTACAATTAAAAAATGGCATTCTTATGTGCAGTCAATTTACAATGAATTTCCAATCATCTTCCACGAAATTGATTTTCATAATTTTTTATATTAAGACTAGATTTTTTTCATTTCAATTTCAATGAAAAATTGTTATTAAACTTTGATGTTTCAATCTCAAGAAACTATCATTGATATATGTGTTCAAATTCATACATTTTGCATTTATAATATTTTGGAAAAAATTTTTTTCACATAATTCTTTACAGTTTTTTAAAACTTAATTTGTTCATAACGTTGGGAATGAAAATTACCACCGCGGGCTGAGCGGTGCTAGCGTAGCGAAACAAATATCACGACCGCAAAAGTACAAATCTTTATGTAAACAATAGACAGTTATCCAAAAAAAGTGAATAAATACGTTTGTAAGCTTGTAATAACACTCACAATCAATTGATAATTAACTAAAGTCACGATTTCAATGTTTCGTTCAATGAACTTGTTGCGGCAAATCGACATATGACAAATGTCAAAATACGACTACCTGTACTTTTGCGGCGCCCATTTTTTTAGTTCGTGCGATCGCCGCTAGTACCGCATGGTTAATTTTTGTTCCCAATACTCCAAGTTTCATAATATATTTACAAATTTTTTTATTCACCCTCATATTTATATAAATTTATCTTCAACAAAAATTAAAACGTAGGATGAATTTCTGGTATGAAATATTTCCACAAGACTGAAATACTTTGTTTAAATTAACAAAAAATAAATTAAAATGACAATATATTATTTATTTCTGTCATAAATTTGTTCGTATAAAAGATTGCCGAAACGTTTGTAACCTTATTTATAAACTGTTTCTTGAAAAAGATAAGTTGAAATAATGATTTATCTTAGTATAACATTATCGAAAGTTAAATCTCGACTATCGCGTTGCAGTGTTGATTTTTTGAAGGGATTCCAGGGTAGTCTCCGCGCAACGTGAGCTGTTGTTACTGATCCTGAAGGACTTGGCTGTCCTGATGAGACTCCTGATGAGCTGCTAGCTGAGACGCTTCCTTTGTCATTACTCGGTTTTGCTGGTTTCTAGAAAAAAATATATCAAATTAGCAATTAAGTATTATTTAGAAACAATTTGAATTAAGTTTGAAGAAATTAATGTATATAATAATTATATATTAAGAAGAAACTAACGACTAGCAAATGAATTAAAAAACAAGCACGGTCATTAATATTGTATTTTTTAGTTTTCAATTTGTAGAAATTGAATAACAAAACCAAATATAAAAGAAATTACTGTTTAAATTAAATTATAATTCTCGTAATAAATGAAAATATAATTCTTGTTAATTATATATGTTGGTACAAATTAAATAACAATTTTATATCTTTATTATTTTAATTATTACTTTTAAATAATTTCTGTCCATAGGTGTGACCAATTTCAAACTGATAGAGTCTCCTGATTGTTTTATCAATCGTACAACTTGGTCGTGGGAAGCCCATTTTACGTCTTTGTCTCCAATGCTTACAATAAAATCTCCTTCTTTCATTCCACCCAACTGTAATCATAAAAATTATTCATTAATATTAACATTTAATTGGATTAATATCTAATTTTATTAAAAAATGTAAATTCATTCTGTGGTTCTCGTAATTACCAGAATTCACCTTACATTTTTAACTTATTTCTTTTCATTGATGTGTTCATACATATTTTTTAAAAATACGTATACCAACAATATTAGATCGTAAACGTTAAATATTGAACTGGAAACTAAATTTGTATAAATGAATGTGATTTTCATTCTAGTATAAGAAAACAGAATGTAATTTTCAATAAGAACGCATAGAACACGAATAAATAAACAGTTAATAGAAAGTCGTATCCTTAAATTTTTTTCAAAAATAAGTTAGAACGTTTCTATCCAAAATGACGTAAAATATTATTTGGAAAACATACGTCAGCCAGGGAGTTATTCTCCACAACGGCGATAATTACTGGAGCATCTCCCCTGACACTAAAACCAAATCCTTCACTCTCCGATCCTTTTTGCATTTGAATCAGTCTTGGCGCCGTCCAGTGTCGTTTTGCGGAAAAAATGGCAATTGGTCCTAACGATCTAAACAGATCTTCTACTCCATGCTGACCGAAATCCGGATGAGTCAAACTTAATTGGAATTTTGTTGCAGCTGAAAGAATATTCAGATTAATAATAAAATACATTTTAGATTTCACTTTTTTTTATAAAATGAATTTTGACAAAACAAAAACATTATGAATCCACGGAGAAAACGTACTGTAATAAGTGCAATGTAATGGTAGGAATTGCAATTGATATTATATTCCTATTTAATATCAGGATGAAATGCAAAATTGCGAATCTTATTATTTTACTAATAAGAAACTTATTATATAATCCTTTTATTAATCCTTTTCTGTTAACATAAATTTTAGTAGATACCTAGATATTTTATACAATAAAAAATGAATATTGATGTATCCATGAAAATTTGTATAAATACTGATATATTAACATAAAATTTTGATTTTATATTTTCTATAACCCAATAGCCTTTCTGTAATCCTCTGTTACTTTTCAAGAGATCCTTTTTTCTTTTACCCACCTCACCTCTATTTTTTTTTTTTTTTTAATTTTCATGATTCCCTTGAATAAAATAAAATGTGTCATATACGTATATTAATATATACATGAAAGCTATTTACTATTATTAGGTAAATAGTTTTTGAAGAAATAATCTCCAAATAATAATTTTTTGATATATTTTATCAGTATTCAAATATGCTCATGATTATGATTATAATAACTTGCAAATAAAACTTTTTTTTAATTTATTAGTTGTAATTAAAAGTTATCTTTAATTGTAAAATGTTTGATAAAGTAAAAATTGATTTTAAAATTTATCTCTTGGCGTACGCGCCATAAAGCGCGTTAAAATAAATAAAGAAAAAGACATAAAGAGAAGAAGGGATTAAAATATTATTCTCTTAGTGTATAAATGATATCTTTGTACCAATGATATGTGGAGGATCAAGCAGCTCCCGAAAATCATCCTCATCACCTGCCCTTTTGTAAACCTCCAGTGTCGTTTCTTGAGCTCTTTTCAGAATTTTGCCGAACGTTGCTTTTCCTTTGAGTTCCCTGCACATTCTGTGTAATCTTTGACTTTCTTCGTGTAGAACTAAGGCTTCTCGTAAATGTGCCCTTCCTGAAAACAATTTACACATTAAATTTAATAATTCCAAAATGTAAATTGAACTTTAAATTTTTAGTTCAATGAAACAAAATGTTTCATTTTATTAAATAAAAGTATCAATACCATAATTAATGGGACTCTTTACCAAAATGGCTAAAATCTGAACCGTTCAACCGATTTTCATGAAATTTCGTGTCGAAATAATTGTTACTGAGTAACAAACATAAGCACAATGATTTTTATTGAAAAAAATTTTAACAACTCGTTTTCCGCGAGTTTCTTGTACGCCAATAATTTCAAATCGATTTCATTTTTATCGGCGCCAAAAATGTTAAGTAATTAGTAATGAACAAAACTGTCAGACAGAATGTTGATATCTGTTTTTGTTTATAAACAATTCGTGAATATGTTTGGCAATGTCAAAAAATAGCCAAAAATCACGTTCATTTTTTCGTTATTGTTATCAAGTCTTTGTTTATAACTTTATGAATTTTTCAAAATTTTGAAATTCTGTCGAACAGATTTGTTCGGTAATCAATTCTGAACATTTTCCACTTTATATAATTAAAATCGGTTAAAAACTGTGGAACAAGAAGCTTGGCGAATTTGAAAAAAATCGGCAAAAATGTTATCGAGATGATCGCGTTTAAAGTTTGACGCACACATTTTCTCCACCGCAGTGGCTAAAATCTCAATTGCTCCACCGATTTTTATGCAATTTTTTATAGGAATATCTGTTATCGAGTATATAACAAAACACCATCGTGTATTAACGACTTATATTTTATTTAAACAATAAATCTGTGGCTCTGAGGAAAAACCAGTTAAGTGTACATGTAAATTCTCTACCACTTAACTGGATATTCCTCACAGCCACAGAAATAAAGTTTATGTTCAATAGTAGAAAAACGTATTTTTGCTTTTTTTTGAAATGATGTGACAAGTTATTTTGTTGTACAAAAATTTGACCGCCACTAATAAGAACTATGTATACGAGCATGTGCACAAATAATAATCACTATGTCTAATTACTCGATGACACACAAAAAGGAAACGCAAGTAGGGCGAAATCTTTCTTCATTTTAGAAGAAAATTTGTCACATAAATAAAAAAAGTGATGAACCGATAAAATGTTAGAAGTATACTAATTGTTGATAACAATTCTGTGGCTGTGAAGAATAACCAGTTAAGTAGTATAGGATTTACATATACACTTAACTGGTTTTTCCTTAGAGCCACAGAATTGATATTTTTACTTATAACTTTTTACATTCACTGGTACAAAATAGTTAAAAGAAACGAGCATGTCTGTCGACGCGCGCTATTGCAAAAAGACGAAAAAACAATGTTATAAACATTTTTCCGGAATTCAAAAACGCTACATTATTAAGAAAAGTCTACTCCATCAGAATATGAAATAAAAAATTTTTGTCAAAAAATCGGTAAAGAGTCCCCTTAAAATACAAAATATTTTATAACGACAAATCGGTAAATTATACTTCTATTATTTTGTTATTCTCTTTTAATGAATTAATTCTTTTCATTCTATATCAATAGAATTTGATCAACAAATCTCAATATAATCATATATTTTCGTAAAGATTAATTAGAAATTAAGTTTAAAATATATCTATAATTTTGAAACAAAATTTGATTCACCCATACCTAATAATTTTCTTTCGTTCTCATCCTTCGGAACAGTAAAGTCTATCTGAGTTTTACCGTCGGTTTCTTGTATTCTTTCCAGGGTGAGCTTAGTTTCGGAGCGAATATCTGACAGCGACCGGTCCAAGAGTGCCGAGGCACAATGCTTGTGCGCAAGCGCTAAATGATGCTCGCGTTTCACCATCACGAGCGAGATCCAGGATTCTGGCACATAATCTCGCACCGGTTCTCGCGATATCAAAGAGTGCACTTCGCCGTATACTGTTGCTACCTACAAAATTTAAATGAAACATTGAATTAATCGGTTAGATAAAAATATAAAAATTCTATTATTATCTTATTTGCAATATATCAACCGACATTAATATTTAATAGTGATTGGAATAAATTGATTGATTTCAATATTTCAGTTTATAAATAGACATCATTATATATCGACTGACAAAAATTTACGATTACTATTATTCAAATGAATTGATCAATTTTTGAATTGATCGTAAAAATAATCAAACTAATTAGTGTCAAAATATCACAACACATCATTTGGTTGATATTTGTACGAGCATAATAAAAAATGAAAAACAAACTGTTTTTACCTGTGCAGCTTCTTGAGCAAGATCTAATGAAATATCGATGCTGCGGACATCTTTTGATTGCAATTCGAGTTTTTCAAATAAACATTCCCTCGCTTGAGCCTATAAAACCGCAATAATATATAATTAACTTAAAAAACATAAAAATATTGGTTTATACATTTTGTCTTGATATATATATATTTTTTTCATTTGAGAATGTAATAAAAGTAAACTTACAAGCATAAGTTGCACAAGCATGTTCAGCATATCGGGGCACAGATCCATACTGGGGGCATTGGTGAAATTTTCATGGATGTAGCGAAAAGTGCCGGCGGCTCTGAGGAAAGCATCAACGGCCTGGTCCAAGCCCCGAGCGGTATTTCGGTCCTGCTTGGCACCCAGCTGAGTGTACAAGGCACCTGCATTGAAAAGAATCGAAGCCTTCTCAAAGGCCACTGTGCGTTGACAACTCGGAACTCCAGTCAAAGAATCGAACCATTCAAAATAAATGCCTAGACTCCTGTCGGGCGGGAAGAACCGTCGCTCGATGAAGTAAAGCTGGTTGTAGTAGCGCAGCAGTAAGGCTATCCCGGCTGCGTCTCGAGTTGGAGTTCTTGTCGCCTGAAAATATACAATATTCATTATTTATTTATTTTCCGATTGAAATACTGACGAACTTATTACAATTTCAAGCATGAAAAAATTTATAATTGTATCATATTTCAATAATACATATATCTATATCAGTTGACCAATTTCTAATTTAATTTTAAGATCAATATTAACATTAAATTCACGAGTTCTATAATTAATCGATTAATATCGATACATAAAAATTTATGACTTTATGTCAATTATTTTAATTTTATAACACTATAATTTATTAATATTCTTACTATTCCATAGATTATTTTTCATTGAAACAATTATTAATCAATCTATTAACATCAGTATGACTTCATTTAAATAATTCAGATTTTTACTAACTTCGTATTTAAGAGTTTAAAACAAATCGAAACAATGATCTATGAATTAAAAAATATATATTTCACCTGTCTCGTTTCCATAAGTTCAGCGACAGGTTCGTCATATTTGCTACCATCTTCACTATAATGCTCAAGAATGAAATCCTGGAACAAATTAAATGCAATTAAAGTTTAAATTTTCTTAGAATAATTAAATGATATTATCATTTGTTCAATCATTTTTTTCCTACTGCTTGGAATGAAATACAAAAATATTTTGTTCAGTTTTTATCTTTTTGTCCTAAAGAAAGATTGTACTGGTTCGGTTGCTATACGAACATTAAATCAATATTGCTTGAACTTTATCACAGTACAAACATAACCGTACAAACTACTCAGATAAACTGACAAGTCAAAGTGAGACAATCGTCTGGGAATATATTAAGAATTTAAAATAATTTCTTTACCTTGATGTAAAGTATGTAAGATGGAAAGTTAATTTTTATAAATAAATTTCCTTTAAATACATATAACATTCAGAAATTTTATTATCATTTACTATCATAAGTTCTCTTTAGGCTAAGTTGAGTTATCATGAGGCTCTTTTGTTAGGTTTGAAAAACATTCCGAAAACAACATCTTTTTAATAATAAGAAAATGTCTCGAATAACAATGGACCTTCTGCGTAAACGATCGGAGCACAACGAGGGCGAAATTCACAATTTGGAAGAGATCTCGCTTCACCAACAAAACATAGAGCAAATCGAGCTGCTCAATCAGGCGTGTCGGCATTTGAAAATACTCCTTCTGCAGAACAATCTCATCTCAAAAATAGAGAATTTAAATAAGCTTAAGAAACTTGAATACTTGAATTTGGCGATCAACAATATCGAGTTCATTGAAAACTTGGAGGGATTGGAGAGTCTTAGAAAACTGGACCTGACCGTCAATTTCATTGGTGATCTGAGAAGTGTCAAAAATTTAAGGTAAAAAGATTATAGCATGAAAAATGACTTTAAATTCCAAACTTCAACACATAACATTGTTTTCATTTAAAATACAATGTTTAACGTAATTTTATAAAGAAAATGAGACGTTTCGTTTCGTATATAGGAAAACAATATTTTGATATTTTAGTTAGTGGTAATTTTTTCAGACAAAATGAACATTTGCAAGAACTGATGTTGATAGGTAATCCATGCGCAGAATACGAAGGATACCGCTTGTACGTAATAGCTGTACTTCCTCAATTAAAAGAACTCGACATGGCAGAAATCAACCGGACAGAAAGAATTGAGGCACTTCAGCGGTTCGCCAACTCTAAGGATAATATTATTCTTGGATTCAAAAATTACCAAAAAATTCGAGAGAAACAAATACAAGAACAAAAAAGAAACCTTAGTATCACACAGGTTTGTATATACATATTTTAGAGTTTTAATATTGATATGTTTTAATACTTCAAGCAATATCGATCTTTTGAAATTAAGTTTTTTAAATTTATACATTTAATTCATAAATTTATTGCTCATTTAATTATAATCAATTTTCTACAAACAAATTATACATATCACACAATAAAATTGTCTCACTTCTCTTTTATGTTTTCACAAATTTTTATTCTGTTCTGTGAAGTAAGTTTTTTGAAAATGTTTTTTATGTGTCATATGATGTCATTATGTTTTTCAATCGTTAAATAATTATATAAATTCCATTCATGTATTTAAGCATTAAGTACATCTACATTTCCGGCGGAGATAAATTTGTTTTTCGTAGGGTGTTTTAAGACAAGATTAGCTATAATGTAAGAATCACTCATTAACTTTTTTAGTTCTCTAACTTTTTCAACGATTTCATTTTTAACGTACTAATCAAATATTAACAGGTACTGCATGATTCTTATACTTTATTTAACTTTTAAACAAAAAGTTCAACAGATCTAATTGTCACTTATTAAAGTTTTCTATAATCTTATGTCTGGTCTCATTTATCCAGACGTTTGTATATGTTTTCGTGTATATACCAGCTTTTGCTGCCTATTACTATAAATAAACAGATTTATTAGTTTATTTCTATATCACTCATATATTGAATTGTTTACATATATGAAAGACATGAGCAGTTACGTATTCGAGTATCAAGTGTTCAATAATGAAGTTACATGAATCCAAATTTGTTAATTCAAATATGTTTAGACACTTTTTAAAATTAATGTTAACAGGAAGACGACGAATCTAAAGAATTTTGGGAACAAAAGTGTCAAAACACTCCAGAGACGAGAGTAGCGATAGCCAAAATGAGACTCAATGCTGATAAAAACGTGACAGTTCTTCGGACTATAAAAAAATAAAAAGTGCGAGCTGAAACTTTTTAACTCTGACGGCAGGCCTTACAATATCAATCGAGCGAAAGTTCCTTTCAAGTTTCATGAAAACGATGAGAATATCGTTCTTGAAGTTGAAATTTATAAGTAATATTTTGAGTTGTAATTTGAAAAATAACAATATCTAATGACATATTGAAGTAGATAGATAATAAGAAATGTTGAATCAAATTTTACGTTGCATCTTGACGTGAAAGACACAGTTTCGAGTCAGCCAATTACACGTTTGCCTCGCGACAGCAAAATTAAGACAAAAACAGTGCGGTGAAATTTGAGTTGCTTTTAGTCAGGCAATTAACGCGCCTTGAAAACAATCCCGAGGACGAAAGCGAATCCAAGTTGTTGTTGACTTTGCAGGCATTTGGACACTTCGCACGTCGACGTTGACATCCAGACTTTCTACGTGCGAATCACAATAAAAGGAAAGGTGCTACAATTAACATTGCCCTGCGAAATCAGCGCCCAAATGAGTTTCGCCAAGCGCAATGCCGTCACGGGAAGTCTTGTCATAACGATGCCACGCTTACATCCCTCCAAAATCATTTGTGGGAACACGCCGAAAAATCAGACTGAAACCAAATGTACTTCTTCCTTTTGTTTTTTTAATAAAGCCTTATTTTTTATATTTTTTAAATTATTTTTTTTTTGTTTTGTAAAATTGAAACAAGTTTCACTTTGGTGGTATAGCAATTCTGTAACTGAACTTTTGTTCATCTCTAAAATAAGGCCCGAATAAGTTATTAAAATTTGATGATCAAAATGAAGTCCTTGTGTTTGTTTCAAGGACCAAAACAAATTTTAATTTAAAATTTTTTTTATTTTTTAAAATTGTTTTCTTTTAATTAATTAACTTAATTAAATGTTTTTAATTTTTAACAAAATTTTTAATTCTAAAATTTGATTTGTAGGTACGAAAATAGTAGAAAGAGCGGGCAGTAACATAACGAGGAGAGAATTTTTTAGAGATCGGTCCTCCACCAAAAGACATGGACTTTTCTCGCATTGTGACTCCGAGTTCTGAGAAGAAGATCCAAAAACAAAAGAAAGACGAAGAGAAATTTTTGGACAATCCCGAGGTGCCTCCGTTAGAATAAACAAGCGCTGAAGGTCTTCAGTGTTACCTTGAACGGGTCGCTAAAGTCGATGTCTTTGGTCTCCTTCAGGCCCAACGGTATCATTGGCATAACGGAATCGTCGCTGAAAACACACAAAAAGGAATTAGTGACTGTCTGAAGGTTCAATTAATTTTATTTTTTCATTAAATTATTTTTTTCTGCAGTCATTAAAAAATCACTAACCCAATTTTGTTCTACTTTTTTATGTGTAGCAAAAACAACTAACAATAAATTGTTTGGAAAAATTATTTCAGAAATTTTTTAAATAAAAAAAATTGAATGGAATGATTAATGAAATTGGATTATCAGATGCAGATAAAACCGAGAGAACGTAATCTACATAATGAAATACGATTCTGGGATAACAATAATTAAGGTTGAGGTAGAAAAAAATAAGGTTTGAAATGTGTATATTAATAAGTTTTCCGCCACTTGCGGTTACTTGTTATCGTTTTCTGAAACAGTGGCAATAACCTCTTTGCGCAACAGACCATACGCCACCTTGGATTATGATGCAGATAATACACATTTTGAGCGATCGCTCGGCTTTTGCTTCTTATCTTATTAGGTAGATCATTGAAATGGTCGGGTAATTCGCTTTTTTTTTCACAAAATCAAAATTATATGAAATTATTGAAATAGCGATATCGATTTTGATCAATCATTTTTTTAAATACGCATCCATTATTTTGATATATTTTAACCTATCTTTAGAAATTTTATAATGTTAAATATATTTCAATACATTTCTAAAATGTTCAATACAACCGTTCATATCATTTTATAAGAATCGTATCGTAAAAATCTTTTTGTTTTAATTATTTATACATTTTACAATAATTTACAATTAAATATTTTCGAAATATATTAACAATTGTTTTATCATTGTTTATGTAACTTGCCATAATTCTCTTTAATTTTTTTTCTCCGTGATCCTATTTATCTTCAAATTGTTTGATTGAATTCCATCAATCATGGAGACAAAATGCGTTAAAAAGTTTAATCAAACAAAAACTCAATAACTACATCAAGAAGTTTCTCCGTGGCAAACATAAGGCGTTATACACGAGCACTAAATCATTACACGCAGTCCCGTATGTTTGACATCCCGTTACCAAACGCACTATTCTCTAGCTTCGTGCAAACATTCTCATATATTCAGTAATTGCATAAATACGCGTAAACGCTGTGCGTGGATGAAGATGATGGTAAAAAATGTCCTCGACCGTTACCATTAAGGCGTACTTAAGAAATTTGTTAAAACGTTTCTTTGGCTGATGAACATTTTTCGAATTATATGCGTATCGGTCCCAATGTGCACATGAACCCACTGTCGGTTATAGTGGCGGTATAAAGGATACGATTTACTTAGAAAAAAACGCGAATTGTGCTTTACTTCGAAGTTATTTGAAACAAATTGATGGAAAGGCTGATTTTAAGTTATTACGACTTCTTTGTTACGGTACTTCTGCAATATCTGTGATTTTCGACATCAACAATTTCAATATTAATTGTATATAAAAAATAGCAGGTTCCGCTAATGCAAAAGGGAATTTTTTGCACTCGTACAATGAGAAAAAAAATAT
>JAAMPD010003052.1:0-11621 GCA_025266255.1 Trissolcus basalis
GATCTGCATTCTCTCATTTCGGTAATGTATTTTGTCATACAAGAACATCCGATTTTTTGTAATAAACAAATTATCAAAAAACGATACAATTCGTAATAATGGTATGATTGATTTTTTATTTATTTTTTTGCCTAAAAAAGTATCAAACACCAATTATAAGTATGTGAGTTTGTTGTCGACTAGAGAATATCAGAAAAAAACAAATGGAATGTTAAAATAATGATTTTGCTTTTTAAAAGAGGTTACAACTTTGTACTTAATCTCTGATGACAAGGGCATTTTTTGCACGCAACATCTTTACAAGTACGAATCTGAGAATTCAAAATCTGATGCGGAAGCACGAGATGATCGCGTGTATGCAGAAATACCCCCACCGATAGCGCTATCAGAAGTTCCCTCCCCTGTGACGAAATCAGCAACTATCAGAGAATCTTTAGCTGCATTCCCTCCGCCCTTGAGTGCGTCTCGCTCAGCCAATTTTTGTTTCACTATACGAATTCTTTCTTCTTTCTGCAAAAATAAATCATGTTGGTTTAATTTTTTGCTGAATTATTATCAATGATACAATGAGAAACGAAACACATACGGCAGCTATTAATTTTTGAAGTTCATCGTTTTCACTGAGAAGCTTTTGATAACGTTCCTCGTCTTCTTTAGAGATGCCCATATCAGGATTGTACTTGGATTCGGCCTTGTCTTTGGGATGTCTGATTACTTCAATGACCTTTGGCACGAATATCAAAGCCATGCTTAAGAAACAACAAAATATAATTGCCAAAGAAACAAAGGCGAAACTAGCATCTTGCTGGCTGGCGATAACCATGGTTACCGGGGCAGTGATCAAGCAAAGGATGACGACGTTGTAAATCGACATCCCTACATATCGTGAGTCATTGATCTGCTTAACCTTGATGCTTCTTGTCTCATATGACAAAAATAGGCCAAACACAAGCACGACACCCTTGTAACCGTAAATTATACCTAAAAAAGATATATTCGAATCAATGGTATCACTAATCAATCATTTATCAACCAACTGAATTTGCTGAACTGACCAGCAAATTCAATTAATTCAGAGTCATAATATTCAACTTTCGGCAACAGCAACTCTTTCTGATACGCATCAGCAATCTTCATTCAGGGCAAGTTCGGATTTAAGAGTAAAAGAGCTTTTTTTTTATACCTAACGATATATTCGAGAATTACCCCATTATTATATAATTATATCCAATTATACCTAATATATATTACAATTATACCCAAAATTAATTTTTCAATGCTGTCACGTCAAATATTTTTTAATATGACTGCAATTGAGTGTATAATTTCAAAAAGATATTTCATCATTTGTTACCCAACCAGACTCCATTATGTTCGCTCTCGCAGTGTTCTAGTTCTGGTCTGATCATAGCATCATCTTCACCAAGTGTTGGCGATTTCAATGGAAATACTTCAATGGTCCTTTGAAGGGGATCTAATCCTTGCCAGATACCAAGTATCACAACGTCTATCGCAAGAAGAGCACTAACCATAGTGTACAACTTCCATGGTTGGACCTTCTTGTGAACGGAAGATACCTTTTGTTTTGACATGAACAGCTAAAACAATGAAATTATTATGCTCAAAGTCTATTTCTTTGTAGGTAATTTCATGCAAATTCAACATAGCATCTTAATATAATTTTTTTTCTGGTTCTTATAACAATTATGTATGAATCCTCCAACTACTGTATTGTATCAAACAAAATTAATTTTTTTGTCGCACACATCACAAGGCTGCTGCTACTTTTCGTTACTTTCTTGAACGTTCGAAATATCACAGCTTATATTACTACAATATGTTTCAATGAATAATCTTTTCACTATCAGTAGGAACGTTTCATAGCAGAAGTAGCATTTTATTATTAAAAGACTCTGAATCTGCTGATTTAGCGAAAAATTACTAAGGTATGCATAAAGATTTTGTGTAACATTAAAGTTCAAAAAACAAATAAAATTATTGTTATACTTTAGCTTGATCGGCCTTTGTTTTTGTAGTGAGTCGGTGGACCCTCCAAACTTTACTAAACATGGCACCGTAAGCCAGAGTGAAACCTATTGATAGCATCCACGTTCTAGCTTGACAGATTCTAGGATACTCCCAGGGTTCTACAAATTGTCCATCAACACCTAACAGAAATACCGACACAAAACAGGCAATCACACCTGCCAACATTATAGTATTGCATACAGGATGGGAAGAAGATATGACTCTGTAATGTAAACATAATAATTTTCAAGTAATTTCATGCATGATTGAAACATTTAGAAATTATTATTAAACATTTTCTCAGGAGAATCAACATAATACAAATTGTTATTTCGTCATGATTGAAATTTTGTTGATCACCTGCGATGTCTGTTCCAGATATTAAAAATGATGAGAGCGAAAGCAGTAACGATTCCGAGACAAGATATCGCTCCCATGCCTATGAATAAAGGCAAATAGACAGTTTTGAGGACCTTCTTTACAATAGTCCTGTCCTGAGGAATTTTACCTCCAATCCATCTCTCCATGTTTCTCCAAGTCAAATTATCGCTCTGGGTATCATAATAACCTAGCTTGACGTATTTACCATCGATTACTTGTTCTATTTGGGTTAAAGCTATACGGTCACCTTGCGAGCTGAATGCTACGTATCCCTGAAAAACAATGGGCCAACATTTACTTGGATACGTTTATTTTATTACATGCAACAACAAAATACCATCTGTAATGACATAAATAAAATATGTTTATGCGTATATATTAATATGAATTATTAGTTCAATTAAAATTGGATCAAATGTTTTATTCACGTGTAGAATTTGGTTGTATTATGGTGAAATGATATTTTGAGAAAAAAAATGAAGATAAAATTGCTTTGCTTTTTTCTTTTAGTCTGTTTTAAACTAACGCGCATGGTTATGATTATGATATTCACTTACCGATACACCGAGAAACTGAGTGGAATTAATCGCCGAATATATCTCATCGGCTATCTCTTTATCAGTATAGGTAAAATTTTTCAAACTTTTTCCCAGCTTTGTTAGTTTATCCATTGTTTTATTAAAGGCCAATGCGACAGCCCAGACAGCATCATAGGCAAGAGGTGCTTCCTGATAACCTTCGGGGTACCTGTTGTTATCAATGTCAAATCCCTCTTCCTTGAGTTGTTGATTGAGTCGCTGTCTAAAATCAGCTGATGTCATACCACTGATGGTAGTCTCATTATTTTGATTCCACATAAGAGCTTCAGTGGTTAGATGACCTTCGGCAGCCTGCAGCATCTGCTCTTTTGTGCAATTAATCACTTCTTTTTCCAGATTCACCTCAAACCAGTTGTCCTCGTACCAGCCAATAAAGAACCAAACGTAACTTTTACCATACAAATTTTGACGATACAATTCGCATAGAACTCTTCGCGCAGCGTCCACATAAAAAAGTCCTACTATTATCCGTGCATCTTGTCGGCGCAGATTTCTTACAGCGTCCGAAGGTTCGGATAAGAAACTCTGTCGAGTTACTATTTCTATACCAGCTTCCTTGCAACGTGCCTCAAGGTCTTCTACAGTCTGATCAGAGAAAACTAACATTTTTTTAATTTCCGATAAAATTTTTTTTATTAATACTATATGTATATAGTTCCTACCGAAATGAAGACTTCTTCAGCCTGTTGTAATATGGCAATTCGAGACCATCCAAACTTTTGCAATAATTTAATCCTTGTTGGATTGTGCACGGTTGCGGAGGGATGAGTTCTAAATAATGTTGGAAAACGATTACGGTCAGATAGCGCAGGTGATGATGCACCATAACAAAGCTGAAAAATTCAATGTTTATAATGATCTGGTTATAGTTGATCAAGTAATTTTATATGTGTCATTCCAGCCATAATCGGCCGTTTTTATAAAACCATTTTTTTTTTCATGTTTCTCGCAATGAAATACACGGAAACATTTTCTCTTTTATTTTTTCGAATTTTACCACAACATCTATTGTTCATGAAACAGATTCCATAACAACACGAGAGACTAGGATATAAGTTCTCTATAGTTTACATTTTATTCTTTACCCTTTTTCAGTTTAATTTGACTTGTATTAATACTATAATAATTCATTTCATTTCAACTTGTATTCATACAAGTCATATTGAACTGAAAAATGGTGAAAAATGAAATGTAAACTAAATAATCATATCCTAGTCTCGGGTTATGAAATCTGTTTCCTAAAAACGAAAACTTTAACACACGCAAATATTCTTTTTCTACAAACTTTTTTTTTTAATTTTATTGTCCCAATTAACAGTTTTTAAGCAATTTTCTTGAAATACGTGATTATTTGATTAATAAACAATAGATGTTGCAAAAAATCATTTGCATTTTCCGGCCGATTATGGCTGAAAAGACCCATATATGTACACTTACAACAACAAGATTCCACATTTTTGCTGCTTCGGCGACCGTAGTACAAACTGTGCTGCACCCGGCAAGCAACATCAACTTGGGTGGTTTATTGTACAACAAATTGTACATCACGGAAGCACCCAAACCTGGCTCGCACTGAAATACATGCACATCACAACGCATTAATATTTTCATAAGACATTTGTATTTCATCGTTATCAATTCGATTGTTTTATGCATGCAAAAGCCAATGAATTTACCTCGCTATCATTAGAATGAAGTCTCAATGTAAATCCAGGCAGTAAATTCGCTTGTTTATTTACATCTTCCATGGCAAGTTTAGCTGCTGGCATGCAAGCCTAGAAAATGATAACATACATAAATCATTTGTTATTTTATTCACATCATATTTAGTTATAAAAATATGCAAGTCCTTTTGTTCCCGAAGAATCGGGCTTTTTTTTCAATACAAGATTTCTTTACAGGGATAGTCGTCAAAACAATTATTCCTCTGACATAACATCAAAAATCGATTAAGTAATTTTTTGGCTAATTTATAACAAATCCTTCAAGACAAAATGGCAAAACAACAATCCCTGAACTATCAAGTACAAGTCAATATTCCCTCTGACATTAAACTTGAGAGAAATCAATTGAATATGTTTATTATCCTATTAGACGTTAGACAGTAAAACGGGTCATCTGTTTTGGTGCATTGATAATATTACAATGTAGTCAACAATCGAACAACAACAACCTTTTATTTGTTATTATTTCTGATGTGATGATGATGACTTTTGATGAGAGTAGAAATCTCCCTTTCCGGTATTTCTCATTTTTGAATGATCGACTCAGTTAATGATTTCTATTTTCACCCTCCCTTTGTTTCTCTCATTTTGTTACACGCCAGAAATCAATTCGGAACAATGTCCGAATGTCAAAAATAGATATACTGACAAATGTTCATATTGAGCAAAGTGAATTTTAGTTTACATACTGAATATTGATTGATTGATCTAGTGAAAGATAAATTTGAGATATAAAATAAAAATGAATGTGTTAAATAAAACGACAAGACGATATGATGAGAATGATGGACAAAGAAGTGAAGATATACCTGGCCACCCTGCCAACCACCTTCGCCCTCGATAGGAAAGATACCACCAATGTGCAGAACATTGTCCTCAAGTGGAAGCGATGCTCGACTATAAGGCAGCACATGAAGTACAGCCACCAACAGCGACACAATAACAAATCTCAGCATACTGATAGATTAACACAATCACACGGTCATTGGCGTTCAAGTGGCGGCACGAAATGGCCAACACTCGAATATTGAGATCATCACCACGTCGACGACTAGTCTCTGATGTTACTTGCTGTTCCTGAGCTGTCACAGAAAGTGGATTTTCCGTTCGCGCATGGCTCGTATCGATTGCAAACAGTCTCGAGGATCAAGGGTGGGAGATTGGATGAAAACACGATGAGACGCAGGCGGAGTGTCAAGGTTTTTTAACGCAAGGGTACCAAAATCAACACCCATTACTACCAACTAACAGCTAACATTTATTATTTTCCACTACTCTCTTCTAGTACGATTTTTCTAACATTCTAGTATGACAATATTTTAATAATAATATTGTTACAACTTGCGTGTCTCATAGGTTTTTTTTTGTTGTTTTTTTTTTGTTTTTTCTGCCAACTTTGTATAGTACATACAACTGTATATAGTAACTTTGATTTTGTATCATAGAATTTCATTCATTAAAATGAAACTGTGACTATGTTCGTGGTATAATCGGATGACTTTCGTCGATATAAACAACAGTTTTATCATATAGGTAGTTCTACAAAACCATTGTCAAATAATACTATGGCAGTTTCCATAGTATATTTTGATGAAATTTTTCTCCGTGTAGTCCTGTAGAGAATTTAATTCTAACCATTCCTACAAAATTTCAGCATTCAGTCTTAAAAAATAAAAGAGGAGATAGAGAATTTTTGTGTTACGGGAACGAAATTTTTTTCTATTCAACCGCAAAAAAATTGGGTGCGTTTTTGTTACGTTCAGCAAAAAATCTGAGCCATGATGACTAAATGGTTTAGATTTTTTTCTGAACATATCTGAAACCCAACAAAAACGCACCCATTGAATTTCACTAGAACAGTGTTTTGTTTTTCGTTGACATTTGACACTTTTAACCAAAAACACTTGTTTTGAAATGTAAACAAATAAATTTTTGTTTAATTTTCGATAAATGAATGAAATTTTTTGAAGAAATCAAATTTATTACTACTAATAATTATCTCAAAGAATTGTTTTACTTGATCTTTTCTATTTTTTTAAACAATTTATTTTAATCGAAAATACCAAATATCAACGAAAACAAAACACTGTTTGTGTCAAATTTAAATGTTTTGGAAGAAGAATAGTTATCAAAATTTTTCGGAAGAAAAAACATTATTTTGGTTTCAAACGGAAAAAAGTAATTTAAATATTGATATCGTTGTACATTTTTTTAATACATCTACCATACTTAAATCGAAATATTTAAATAGTTGTTTCTGTTTCTTTGCTCGGTATATAAAAAAAAATACTATTTACATTCCGAAGACATCGACGTGGTTAAATTCTATGAAGGTAAAAAAGATGTCACGAAATCGTGACAGTCCTAATGAAATCAGATAATAGGACAATCCAGTTCCGAGTTTGCGCTGTTTGACAAAAATTTGTGAAATCATGTTGAGAATAGTTCTACTTAAAGTCAGTTCATTTTAAATCACGAATGGAATAAGTACGGTCTCATTTAATGCTTTAGATTGATCAATGACCTTTGATTACACAAATTTATCATCTCTAACATCGTTTAAACATTAACATGAAAACAAAAAGAAAGAGAAATAAGTATCATTCAAAAAAAAGATTAAATTCAAAAATTTTAGAAATAAAAAAATTGACAGGTGAGGGTAATAGTCACATGAGAAGCGGTATGATTGAGGAAGCTCTTTTGCTGTATAACAAGGTATGTTAATATTGCTTACATTGTTTTCTTATAAACTTATATTTTTCAACAGAATGCATCTATATCAGCTTCTTATTTAATGTTATTTTTAACATTATCTTCAATTAATTTTATTGAATAAGAAATTCGTAACTTATATAAATGTGCCAACTCATATTGTCAGTTCTAACAATTTTAGACGATGAACTGATAATTACAACAAAGATAGAATGATTTTTTCTGGCACATTTACAGAAGGCTATTTCCCGAAATTTACAGGACCCTTAGTAGAGAAAAAAAAATGATTTTTTTTATTGTAAATTATATAAGACAATATAATTTTAGAAATTAACATTGGAAACAACTTTGAAGAATAATAGGTTTCGGTGTCACTACACCAAATACTTTTTCAAGTCTTGTATCCAAGGGCCTATTTCAGACAATGTAAAATTTTTCATATGATATTACTTTTTGTAAAAGAAATTGATGACCAACCACTTAGATTGCAGAAAAAGCATTATCATGAAATCTAGTTTCCTCAAAAAAAATTTCAAAAGTGAAATTGAAGTTTGGCAGCTATATGATTTGCAGAAATCTGGGTATGGATCAAGTATTTGTTTATTTTTGTCAGAATTGTCGCAATTTTAATATTTTCGGTCTTTCAAATACAATTTGTTCATTTAAAGGTATTAAATTTCAATTTAAATCCATTACATATTCAATATGAATTGATTATACTTATTTTAATTCTGATGATTCTTCTTGTATGTAAATCTAAATAACATCTCATTTATAATGTATATATATACATCTTACATTTGTTACTTTGAATATCCCATTGTAAACAAATTTTTATAATAAATAATAATACACATTTTGAAGTTGCAATATTTCTTTCATTTCATTTAATTTGGTACCAATTGATTGTGGAAATATAATCTCACAAATCAAAAGATGACCGTTTTCGTGTTATTTATTGTTGCTGTATTTCAAAATTGTAATATAAAACTGAAATCGTATGAGTTTTGTGTACAATGAAGAAAGAAGCGTAACGTAAATTTCATTGTTGACGCGGTTTCTAAGGCAACTCGGCGTTAGCTCAGGTGTCAACATATCTTGTCGAAATATCATTATCACCCGTTATATTTGAAAATCTGTGATGTATAAATGATGATGAAATCAAACAAATTTTACTTACGATCATTAGATTTGATCTTAATATTGTGATGTGAATAAGTGTAGAAAAAAAAAAGAATAAATGCAAATAATAAGAAGAAATGATAGACATGGCCCAGTCGGCGGAACAGAAGGAAATCAAGTTAGTGAGCAACCGAGTTTCAGAGATTCTGAAACCAACGTTGCAAGAGAATGATTTCCTGCAAAGCTTTGTTCGTATCAGTCTTGACGACGATGACGATGACGAAACGAAAAAAAGAAAACATCAAGCAGTGGACAGTGCAAAAAGACAGCTTAAAGGATTACGCAGAGTTTCGTTGAATGAACGCCGTCGCACAGTTCAAGAATCGCTCGAGTTAGATGTAAAAGAACAAAAGTCACGGTTAAAAAAGAGGCGACGGAGTGAGGTGATTTTGAGGCAAGAGGAAGTTTACACTGACAAAGATAGGGCCGCAGCAGTCAATCTAGGCAGTCGAGACATCAAACAGTCATTAAAAATCAAAAGGAGACAAGATAGGAGCAAAGCTCTTCAAATACCAGAAGAAGCCGATCCTAGTGCCATCTTAGCGCTAGCATTCAGGCAAATTACATCGGCTAATCATGAAAATGCTCTTGACTTAATTAATAAGGTTAATCTTTTCTATTATTATATATAATATATATCAATTCAAAAGCGGATGGATATTTTGACACATTTTAATTTAACGCCGAGTACATTAGTATATGAAAACGGGTGAAGAGTATATATATATATAATGAATTACGATAGTCTACCCCAATTATATACTGATCTCAAGATGAAAAAGTTTGCCCAGCTATCGGAACAACACTTGTCTGATGGTTGTTTGTATTAAAATGTTGATTTGTTTTTTGTCATTCTTATTAGGCTTTAGAATTGAATCCTAAGGATAAAAAAGCATTGATAGCAAGAAGCAAATGCCATTTACGATTAGGGGAAGCGGAGAAAGCTCTGCAGGATGCGGAATCAGCTTTAGAAGTCAATCTCCAAGACATTGATAAATCACGAGCAATTTTCTGCAAAGCTGAAGCGCTATTTCATCTAGGTGACTTTGAAATGAGTTTAGTTTACTATCATCGAGGCATGAAAATTCGACCAGAATTTGATCACTTTCGTCAGGGTGTGCAAAAAGCCAAAGAGGCCATTCAAAATATCCTTGAAAGTAAATGTTAACCATATATTTGATCCCAGAAGATGATAATATTTTTTTTATATACATCATACTTTATTATTCACTTGTTTTATTTAAAGAACAAATGATAGAGCTTCCTCAAATTCCTGAGCAGCCACAAATGATGATAAATGCTGTTGCAACAGTAAGGACAACGACACCATCAAGAATCACTGTTTCGTCAGATTTATCATCAACTTTTAGTGAAACTTCAACAGTCACAGGCCTCTTGGGAAGTAACAAAAATATACAAACGGCAAATAATTATGTATCAACTAAATTAGACAATGGCAAAAAAGCATCCAATATACTACCGGCATCGTCAATTGCGAAGGATGGAAAGAAAGGATTGAGCGAAACTAATTTGTTAGGTCGATTGAACGTTGACAAAAAATATTTGCAGAACCTATTGAAAAGGCCCGGTAATTATGTACAACATTTTTTCATGTTATCAAATAATTTATCATCAGAAACGTCGTGAGATGAAAGAATTTGAATTCGTTTGGTGTGCACGCACACACAATGTCCCATACATTTAGACAAAAAATGTATATAGTTTCCTCTTTATTATGATAGCAACAAAAATTTGATTTATTATATGACTTGGTTGAGAAATGGAATGGTAGTCACGCAACCGATTAAATAAATGTTATATTGTCTCTTGCTCAGATTACATTTCACTTTTGTCGGAACGGCATGACACTGTGATAACAGTTTAATTTTAATTGAGCAATTTAAATAATTTGAATTGATCAATCATTTGTGTAACTAAAATTTTTGTATTCATTGACCGATGTGCTATCTATAAACAAGAGTTGAAAAGAAAAATGATTTTTTAGATATCAAAGTTCCATATCAGGATTCTGCACGTCACATAACAATTCACGCACAAGAAGGGATTCATTTTCTACAAAATCGACAGGAATTTTGGCGACAACAAAGAGCTATTGATCAATAGCATCAATTTATACACAGGTGAATCGTAGTATATTTATATTATTCATGCCATATATCATATTAGAGACTATAAATATAAGAGCATACATAATAATAACTTTGTAATGTCAACTAGGAGCAGAGGCGATAGTCCGAAAACAGATTGAATAGAAAAAAAATGAAGGAAAATTTCAAACAGGAAAACACATTAACATGCTAATAAAATGGAAAGTTCGTTGCAACATGCATATTAAAAATAATTGCAAGATCAAACATGCATGAACTACAGAAGGACGTTGACGCTTTTTAGACAGCGCCAAATCACTGTTTGTTTCAATTACACGAATTTTGTTCTCTCTCACTACTAAAATGCATCAAACAACACAATAACATTTTCTTTTATAATAATAAATGTTCATGCATTTATCTGGAAAATTGTTTTCCATCAAGCTTTAACGAATTATTATCAATTACATATGTATGCATATGGTCATACATTTTGATTTTCAATTGTATATTTATCAGTTTTAATGATTATTCTTTTAATTATTGATTATTATTTATATTGCTCATTCAAAAGTGCATAGTTGATTCCATTACTGCAATAAAAATTGTAAATTGCATTTTTTTAGATAAGCATTTCAAAAACGTTTACTTTCGCATAAGATACTAATGTAATTCAATTCATAAGATATTTCATCAATATGCAAAACAATTATTATTATTATTATATCATTCCATTCAATGAAGATAATAAATCATTTATTTCAAATATTCGTAGATTTATGTGTATAACACTGATGTTAGTATCAAAAGTTTCTTTGCTCATATATCTCTATGAATATATACATAATACGAATGTATACATAATATGTATATTATAACAAATACTA
>JAAMPD010003053.1:0-11593 GCA_025266255.1 Trissolcus basalis
TAAATTTAGTATCCGTTAAAAATAAAAAAAAAATTAAAAACAAATGACTTGAATGAAAAATGTATATCGTATTTGAATTCATTTATTTGTACGATTGCATTTTTTGTTCTTTTCATGTTCATTTTCCATTTCATTGATGAAAAATTTTTAACGAATGACTTGCTAATGAGAGTTTGTCTGATCAAGAACTCATTTCGTTCATACATTGACATTAAATGAGATCTCATGAAAATTGAACCAACATGGGATGTTTTATTTTGGTATTGTAGAAAATCAAACTGTTTTATAAACGGCTTGAATTATTATCTGAGTGTTGACAATCAAGCAGGGGCCTGCGTTGTATTATTTTGATAGATTTTTTGGATGAAAAATAATTTTCACTGTGACTGAAGAAATTTCACGAATAAAGCGTTCATGTGTACAGTAAAATAAACTTTCTAAATATACCACACTTTTTATTATTTCACTGAAAATTTCACTTTACCGGCTTCAATGTGTATCTCAGCGTCTTATGCAAGCCTTATCAAATCGTTTGGAACATTTCGAATTGAAATTGATAATATATATAAATTAAATTTTATTTATATAAAAAATTATATTTATATATATATATCTATTTACATGCTGAAATGTTGTTGTCAAAGCGATTTTGAATTGAGTTTGCATGGTATTTGCTTTAGATATTACCTAATAGAGTGCAGTGCATACAAACTTTTCCTTTGTCTGATCATGGATTTTGACGACATCATATAATTAAAGAGAGATAAAATAAATGTGCATAGAAGCATGCTAAGTCTACAGCAGACTAATTTCACGTTCTTCTTCCTGCTTAGAAATCGTCAATCTTGAATTATTCATTTCGATTTTTTTACATTAGTGATTCCTCTATGTTTGCGTTATATGTAAACGCATTTTCTCCTTTTTCAAGCATGATAATTGTTTCTGTTTGATTTGATAGCGAAGCAAAATTGTTGTAAAACAAAGATGTGCAAAGTGAAGAGAACGAATTTTCAGCAAGCAACAAATTCTTATAATCGAAAGTTATGACTGATATTGTTTATCGACATCTCCGCTGATAAATAGCCAAGTTTATAATACGCGCTTACAAGTGAATTAATCAACAATCCCATTAATATTGTTGTCGGCGCGATTTCTCAGCTTTCTTTTGTTTTTTCCTCGTAGTCAGGGGGTTTTATTCGAAAATCAAATTCATTTGGATGAAATAGCTATTTGCTTGCTTTGAAAGCACACACACACACACTCACACACTTGTCGAGAATAATTCACGTCGATAAAACTGTCTTGCTTATCTTGGGCAGACCTTGCTTTCTCAATAGCGCATATCATCAACAAAACAAAATCATACTCAATTAATTATAGATGAGATACAAAGTCGTTATTCTGTGCGAGTTAGATTAGATTGATTTCCTCTTTCCTCTCGGTGTTGTTCAATTATTGTTATGTTAATTAGAATAAGTTTTGTTTCAACAAAACTTGAGCCAAGTGAAAGAGAGACAAAATATGACAGTCACTTGTTACTGCACATGGGTTTATCTATTAGTTTCGTTTAAAGTATCGTTTAAAGAGCAAGTTGTTTTGTTTGAAATATCAAATGTAATATAAATAAAATATAGAAAGGTTACTAATATAGGATAGGATAGGATGGGAGAGGCAGCGACGTCATTTAAAGTTTGTTAGAGTTGCGTACAGATGGCGCGTCGACAACCTGTCAGGTGCGATCGCATGACCACGTGTGAGTGAGTGCCGGGCCGAGTCGGGTCGGGTCCACCTGACACGCAGTTGGATTGCGCAGATCGAGCCATGAGCAGGTGTTAGTACAGCAGCAGCAGCAGGCATAGATCAAACCTGAGAACGAGAGATGAACGACGTAACAGGAGACGAGAACGACGCAATGGCGTCAAAAGCTCGAGTACTTAAAAGTGCACCAGTGCAGGGCTCAAAAACAGGATACACACGTTACGAAAGGCACGGCCCGGTGAGTCTCAATATGATGCTCAAACAGCTGGACCGGCCAACTGACACCAGCGACGTCCTCGGTCAGATTGAGCAACAAGTCAAGGCCATTGAAATCAACTACTCGGAGAACCAGCAAAAGGAGACCAACAATGTCAGATACAGGGAACACGAGGATCTCATCACTACCGTCAATCAAGAGCCTGACGGGTACACATCCAAATTGCATCCAAACCGTTTTTCTTTCTTATTTATCATTTCAATTTCATTCGATACAACAATCTCATCGTATATTTAACAAATTCATTTTTCAAATCCCAACTTCATTTCCTCGTACGTTACTCAATTGCTCCTCATCTTATACTTGAAATTATGTCCCATTTATGATTATCCATCAAAACTTGACTCTCACATCAATTTCAATTAAAAAAAAATTAATAACAATAATTATGATGATGATGACGATGACAATAATTACATTCTACAAACTTTAAAACGTCTGTTAACATAAACTCATTTATTTTTCATTCAATTTGTTTATAATATATTTTGTTATTGATAACTCATCAGAAATCATCAATCATATTTTAATTGTTATAATAACTCTGCAACAGATTCAAATTAAAAGTAAAGCAAAAATGATGTCTTTCTATTGTCCACTTATTTCCATTGATACAAATTTATATGCAACTGTAGCTGCTTTTGTCACTCTCCGATAGAAAAAAACATTTGCCATCACTATGTTTTTTATGGCTCTTTGTGAATTCAATTTTTTTTTAAACTTTACTTTCTTTCAAAGTCATAATAACATGTTTTGGACAATGTTCTTGTGATTTGATAAATAATCAAATTTGCTATGGGACGTAAGATGTTGAGAAAAAAAGAAAACAAAAACAAACAGACACTGAATAACAATGGAAAATAAATGTTTGGTTGCTCGGATGTAAGGGGACCGCCAATGCTTCGCCGAGGAGAAATGACCAGAAACTCAACGAACGGCGCTGTAAGGTCTTCGTACAGGCCTGTGACTAAATTAACGAGAATCGCATCAGACGTGAGACCCACACCGGAAGTTGAACTGAGAAAGTTGAAGGCGATACAACAAGGCCATGTAAGACGTCTTCAAAATTTATTTTACAACTTTTTCCATCGTCACTTATATTTTGACAAATAAATAATCATTCTTATTGAGTTATTATTACTATTATTATTTATAGGTAAATATGGATGATTTTTTTGTTTGAATTGAAAAACACAAGATGGAAGTTTATCTTGTGAGGTTTATTTTGAACGTGGGCAAAGCGGCGAAACACTTGTGTGATTATTTTGAAAAGGCAATGTAATCATGGTTCATTGAACGAATAATTTTTTGATAGGTTTGCTAAGACTCAAGTGATACATCACTTGGTGGGAATTATGTTTGATACCCTGAGCGACAATGAGGAGGGCACATATAATCCGGTTGGCGTATTACTTACAAGTTGTACACTTGTCTTTGGCCTAGACACTGTGTATAAAGATGCGATGTGTTGATAATACACGATGATTGGATAAGATTGAAATGAAAATTGTAAAGTAATAAAAAAAATGAAAAATAATGTTTCAATTGTTTTGGGTTGATATAGCAGAGGAACGAATAAGAAAATGAGATGAAACGAGAAAGATGTATTTGTGGAGTGTAAGAGTTAGGAAAGATGATAGGTCAGAGACCGTAAGCAGTGGGCCAAGGTGGAGTCGAGAAGAGAGTACTAGGCTGGGAATCAGCTGAGTGGCGCGCTGACTTGTGTTTTGGGAGGTTGATTGAGATGCGCAGCCGCGAGAGGCAGGCGGCGCAGTTGGCTGCTCGGGTATTGATTGCTGGCTGTTGTCGTCGGAGTCGCTTTGCACGTTCAAGTCGAGCGCGTTCGCTCGGTTGCTGGGCCGAGTCCGACGATGGCGCCCCCGGCGACGGGCGTCCGCTCCGTCGGACGGCCTCCAGTTGAACGGTTCAAGCTGCTGATTTCGCGAACGAGCTTCCATCGACTCATGTGAACACTCTGCATTGGACATTGCACACCATTGACGACAAACTGGCCACTTCCAAAGTTGCTAGCAAGGCACCCCCCTGCAAGATGGTCACCCGCAGCCTCCTGCGGGTAATCGTTCTTTCTTTTTGCTCATTCACCCTTGTTATTGTAGCGAGTACCACATTTAACTTGAAATGACAAGAATATGCAGCCTTCTTCTTCGCAACTTGTGAAAACTACCTCACACACATTATAACAATCGCATTCATTTGACAGCAGTTTCGCTTACAATTTCTATTCAATTATAATCATCATTATTTTGGATAATCAATTAACAATTTAGAGCAAAGTTGCATTTTTGTAATACAAAAGTGATTTTGTTGGGTGTGTGTGATGACTCGGATGGTTAAAATATTGACTTGAAAGTAATAATGACGATAAAGGGCATTTGACAATAGTAGCATACTAGGTATAAGAAGACATAGGTTGACACAGAGTTTGAGGTGATGTCGGCTAAAATTGACACGTTTTGATGACGTCCGTATGAAAATCGGGTCAGCGAAGACGTGGAACAGTCAGACTCCTCTACGTCACGTAGAGGATAGATTTATTTTTGTATTTTGTATGTGCAACAACTACGCCGAGTGATTGAACTTGTCGCTTAGAAATTGAGTGCGCACTCAATAGGGCACATTTAATTTCACATATTATCTGGTTGTTTACAATCAATGAAAATGTTTGAAAAACAAACAAACAATTTGAAATGAAAGCTCTAGATATATCTGTCTTGATGGAATACTATTATGTAGCTATAGATTATATTTATTATATAAAAAATAAAATGATGTTGATGATGAATTTTTGAATGGATTGCAGGCGGCAGATGTAGGGGTGTCAGGTAGCGGAGGAAGGATACCTAGGAGTCGTGGCTCCGAGGAGCCCCAAATTGGTAAATACAGGTTAATGAAGACCATTGGCAAGGGCAACTTTGCCAAGGTGAAGCTCGCTCGGCACATACCTACCGGAAAGGAAGTAGCAATCAAGATTATCGACAAAACTCAACTCAACCCCGGCAGTCTTCAGAAAGTGAGAAAACAAAAATCTAACTAACTCGAATGGTTGGTAACTCTGATCGAACGAAATGAGATTAATTAATGACATGTTTCAGCTGTTTCGAGAAGTAAGAATAATGAAAATGCTGGACCATCCGAACATCGTCAAGTTATTTCAAGTGATAGAGACTGAAAAAACGTTGTATCTAGTAATGGAATACGCGAGTGGGGCGAAGTATTCGACTATTTGGTTTTACATGGTAGGATGAAGGAAAGGAAGCAAGGGCCAAGTTTAGGCAAATCGTGTCAGCTGTGCAGTACTGCCATCAAAAGAAAATTATCCATCGAGATCTTAAAGCCGAGAACTTGCTCTTGGATAGCGAGATGAACATCAAGATTGCGGATTTTGGCTTCAGCAATGAATTCACACCAGGCAACAAATTAGACACTTTCTGTGGTTCACCGCCGTATGCAGCGCCTGAATTATTTCAAGGTATCTGATCTGTTTCTCAACTCGGCCTGATATTTTGAGAGGTAACACGAGCTCTCTCTCATTCATTCTCTTTCATCTTTAACTCTTCATTTTACTTTGCAGGCAAAAAATATGACGGTCCCGAAGTCGATGTATGGTCACTCGGAGTCATTCTTTATACCTTAGTTTCGGGCTCACTGCCGTTCGATGGTTCGACACTCAAAGAACTGAGAGACCGAGTATTAAGAGGCAAATATAGAATACCGTTTTATATGTCAACTGACTGTGAAAACCTTCTTAAAAAGTTTTTGGTGCTCAACCCGACGAAACGGGCTTCATTAGAGGTAACGATAACACTCTTTTCATTATTATTATTATTATTATTATCACTTGACAATTATTCATTCAGCATATTCAATGAGTGCTTTTTGATCGATATCAATCTTCAATTTAACAAATATTATATAAAAAAACACACACTTTAAGCCTATTATCAAATTTCTAATCTGTTTAGTTTATTTATAACAATGCCTGATTTTAGATTGTATAATAAAGATTATTTTTTAACGAAAAACGTTTTAATATATGACATTTATGTTACATCAACGTCCACGATGTTATTACAATTTAAAACAACAAAATGATGAATTTTCAGCTCATTTTTAATACATATAATGATTCGTAATGAATTACGCGATAATAAATGTGATTGTTCATGTATTGACTTAATTACAGAACATAATGAAGGACAAGTGGATGAACATGGGTTATGAGGAAGACGAATTGAAACCATACATAGAACCAGAGCCTGATTACAAAGATGACATGAGGATAGGTGAGTCAGCCAGTATGTACATGACACTTACTACTTACTGTTTTTATGTTACATCTTATGCCAGACGGAATATAGTGACTGTCTAAGGAACTACAGTAAAAGTAAAGAATCAGGACCATGTTTCTTGTAAACGTGTTCTGGTCAGCTCACACGATTATTTTTTTCTTTTTTCTTTTTGTGTGACTTATTGACAGAGGCAGCACGTCACACGTTTAGTGTTCATCATCAAACGACTGTGCTGCCGAACGTCAAATGCACGTTAACGTGGCCACCCCAATAATGCCATGTTAGTTATTTAGAGCTACCGACCACAATACTTGTTCCAACTTGTCGTATCTAATTTGCTATAGCTTCTCTCAAATTGTCATCTCTTGATTGCCATACGTTTTTCTTCTTCTTCCAACAATTTCATTTGTTTTTTCCAACATGTGATTCGCTCTTTCAATTGTACATTCAAATGTTCAATTTGGTTAGACTTTTTGCTCGATTCTATTTTCAGTGGTAAACGTTTAACACGTATTCGACTATTTGCATGATTCTGATGTATATCTGACATAATTTTTTTTTACTCTATGTTATTTGTTTTCCTTTCTGATGATGATGATGATAATTTTTTATTCAATTGGCACACCCGGAATGTAATACTTTTGGTTGGTTGTTATTATCATTTATTTACCTAGAATGAAATATTCAAATTGTGTACAATAGGTAAATTTTTTATATTTCAGTGCAATGAAAGATTGAATCGTTACGTGAATGTGAATATGAATTAAATGTTATTTTTATTTGTTTGACTCGTCTAAAATAATTCATGATTGTGTACATAAAGTGGCTTTGCGAAAAGCAATCTTATTTTGCAGCATCGATTATTTGCTACATATTACAGTTGTGTATGTGTGTGTCTTGTTTTTTTTTTTTTGTTTGTTATTGTTTTTTGTCATTTTAGCACGACTGTATGGCATTTTGCGTACAAAAGAGAGATGCGACTAAGAAACAGTAATGTAGTTCAGACTTAGCCTCCAGCATGAATGTAGAACTAATTTTGTATGAAATGGAGTTTAATCAGATTATACATACGAGTTTGGTTGATTGTTACAGGAGTACTAGCAGTGATGGGCTTCACGCAAAAAGAAATTGAAGAATCATTAGGACAAGCAAAATATGACGATGTTTTTGCGACGTATCTATTACTTGGTCGGACATCTAAAGATGTATGTTATAATGAAGAAAGAAAAATGAATGATTGAATAAAATGATGTTATATGAGTGAAACTAATGAAATTGGTATTTTGCAGCCCGAAAGCGATGGTTCTCGATCAGGTAGTTCGCTGTCTCTGCGTAACATTCCACCTCAGCTGCCCTTCACTGTGGTGAGCAGTAGCGGTGGCTCGGGTACGGAACGGGCTGTGCAAAGCCCTTCGCACAAAGGCGTGCATCGCAGCATTTCTGCAACCAATCCTAAGCCTAGACGAGCATCTTCCGGAGGTGAAACTCTTCGTAAGTTTAAATCCAGGGGCAGCGAATGTCATCTTCAGTTGCCGAGCTTGAGCTTAGTGATTGTTCAGTTAGTTGCTCCTGGGTTTAACGTAATTTATATATATTAGCTATTATTGATTCATCCGTTCAAAGTTGTGTGCTTGTGTTGTTATGACAAATTTCGAGTGGTTTGGTCGTTTTCATTGTCAACACTCGGGATTTGAACGATGAATTTGGTTATACCAAGTGTTGATCCTTAGGCGGAGCACCCAGTCCGGGTAATACAACGAATCACAATCATGCTACTACTACGACCGGCGCCACGGTGACTATTAGCAGTGCTAGCAATTTTAAACGGCAAAACACTGTGGATGCAGCTACTATTAAAGAGAATAGTGCTCGTGTGTCCGCGAGTCGACCCTCTGCGTCCAAAAATCCTGGACAGCTTGATACTAGTGAGTTGAATTCACTCTCATTCTCACTATCATTATCATTTCATTTCATAAACATCACTTTTATATAAACACATGCATGCATGCTAAAATCTTCATTTCTGTTTCCACATTCTTTCAATAAACTCTATATTTGTTTTCAATTTGAAAAATTGGAAACAATTATCATCATCAACTTTGATAATAACATTCAACGATTTCAATGCTTGCGTCAGTTATAACTGTTGTTATTGTTGTAAATGACATCTCACAACATTGTACATATCACATATCACATTTTACATATGATTGTGTGAATTAATCGTAAGATTTTGGTTCAACTGCCTCAATTGTTTAATGTGAATTTGTTGCTTGCTTCTTGTTGAAACAATTCAAGTCACCTTATTACGTTTGTCCGATACATGACAAACAACATTTTGTTTTTTGGTGAGGTACCGATCCTTGAACCGTTTGTCCCTTGCTATTGGAACAAAAATCCACCTCCTGTTTGATAAATCAATCTTTTATTTTGCTTTATTTTGTGTTGAACCAAATCTAATACGACTTGCAGTGACGATGTTTATTCTAGGCATTGGTACCAGTCCTGGTGGTAAGATGAGAGTCAAGAACAACACCATGAACACGACAACGCAGTTGAAATTGAACGCTACCGGAACCACCAGACGCAGCACCATTTCGTACGACAAAGGCAACACATCCTCATCTACTGAAAGAACTAACGACGTGCCCAGGTACCTTTCCATCATCAATCTTTTCTCTTCATATTTTTTGTCCAATCTATATCATTTCTTCAACACTTTATCACAGATGATATAGTTCTTTTTCTACTTTTACTTTCAAACAATAAAGTGACAATTTTTCTTCCCCTATAACATTATCGGCATTAAGGCTCACTTCAGCCTTGTACAAAATGCACATATTTCTGATTTTTGTTAAATAGCTGTCGGAGTAGTTCAAACTAGTTTAAACAAAACTCTACTAACAAGAAGAAGAACAACAAATTATGATTTCTTTTTTATCTCAATCCTAAAAGTTGTTAAAAAAAATGTTCATACATACTCTGCATTGGTCTCGCATGCCTAAAATTGCCTATATGTATAACTAATAGCAATTTACTAATAAATGATGGCTGAAAATTCGTGAATTTTCATCAACCAGGGAACTGTTTGCATCGATTATCATTTTATAATTATTATCGACATGCATTTGTTTACGAATGTCTAACATATTCACTAGCCCTTTTCTCCATTTCATTCATGTCACAAGTCATGATCTCATTTTACTCAAATCATACATTATTTGTTCATAATACCTGATCTACGGTTTATATTACACGAAAAACTGTACAAACAAATTCCCCCTCTTTCTGTCTCTCTTTCTCTCTCTCTCCCGTTTGTCTTCATTTTACAAGTGCGTAGCTCTGCATCATCGCAGGATTATAGTGACGACATATGTTTGAGAAACAATAAAGGACTGACTATCGAATATAATTGAGGGCGGTAATACATCGAGTTACCCTTAAAAAAAAGAGCACAAAACGATATTGAACGCGAAACACCATTTGAAATAACGATTCAATTAAATCAAATTGATAATAATTAGTTGCAATTAAATGAAACAGTGATTTCAACTTGTTGCATGCATTTGCATAAATATGATTAAACAGAAATGAAGTAAACAAGAGTTGTGTGAAACGAAATTTGTAGTGATAAATAAATTGGAGTACAAATAATAGGCGTGTTATACGGTGAAAAAAAAAAAAAAGAGTAAAGATTGGAGAGTTAAAAAAGTGTAGAGGTTGGGTTGGTTGTTGATTAGTTTTATGTACAGCTTGAGCGAGGGCACTAGACCGACGCGAGGTCACACGAAATCTGCAAGCATCAGTGCAAGTCACCGCTCCTCAAGTGGCGTACCCACGGGCGATCATTCGCTACTGGATTCCCAGCCACGCAACGCCCACAACTCTTTACTCGTCACATCCGACACTCATAGGCAGAGGTACAAGCCCCTACAGATCTCACAACGATATTGTGCATTAATTTCTTGTTCTTACATCGTGACGACCAACCAAATCAATCAGTGCCAATTATTCTTATGTCAGTTCCGTTCTCTCTCTCTCTCTTTCTCTCTCTCTTTGTCTTTTATTAATTGTTTCTTTGTTTTCTTCTTTGTTTATGACTTGTCCCTCGGCCAATAACTCTCTTAGAACATCTGACGTGCAAATCCCGCAGCTATTGTCGCCGGGGCCCAACACTTCTAATACTATTCAAAATCATTATTTGTAAGTCCAGGGTTCTCTAGGACAGTTGCTGGTCATCTTCATTCATTACGTTGCATGCGTTGTCATTCATTTTTTTTTTTCTTTCTTTTTTCTTTTGATTCACCTGCCATTCTCTACTCAATCATTTGTTACAATCATTGTACTATTTATCATTGTGTTCATATCATTCAATTCAACTTGACTCGCGCCTTTTTTTTTCCTTATTATATGTAACAATTCATTCATTAGCTATTGTTACAATTTATCTATAATTCATTTACATGTCCGTAGTTTTGAATCAGTATATATTATGCTTATGAATTGAATAACATTTTTGCATCGCATGTATCGAATTGTACAACATTCTGTACGCTCATTATTTCAATAAATTTCATTAACAGCCTACATAAATAAGAACAATTTCAAATGTACTTTATATAAAAACAGAGTAAGCTTCGTAAATTATATATAGCAAAGTAATATCATCATGCTATATGCGTAAATCGTATAATATAGTATAGCAAATATAGTAAATTCAAAATTCATCATGATTCAGTAAATGTAATTTATACTATATAGTTTTAATCTTATTCTTTCTTTATTTTCTTTGTTACATTTATCTTTTCGTTACCTTTCTATTGTACTCAGCCAAGTGGATTTCCCCTAGGCATAATTGCTTTGAAATAAATAAATAAATAAGCTTTACAACAAAATTCATGTGCTGTAGGTATTTGAAAAAATGTTAATTTCACATTTTATTTGTATTAGCGAATTGAAAAAGATTCATTATTATTGCAATTTTGTATTATGTCATTTTAAACGTTTTTTTTTTTTTTACAAAATGTCACATTGATATTAATTTAATCATGTTTTTGTCAGCAGTGTGGCTATTTCTCCAAGACTGTCCAATGCACAGCCAGCATTTCCAAGGAATCATGCAAGTCGTAGTACGTTCCATTCTGGTCAAAATAGAACATCACGAAATTATAACGTGGTCAGTATATTTATTCTTATGTGAATTTTCATCGTTAATTTTTTTTTTTTTTTTTTTTTTTTTTTTTTTTAA